>CAUYLG010015188.1:0-46098 GCA_963573385.1 Cacajao melanocephalus | reverse complement strand
TATTGTATCTCCAAAAAACTTTGTTTAAAAAAGTACTTGATATTTAATACCCATTTTTAGACTGCATTCTAGCCTGGGCAATAGAACAAGAATCCCGTTCTCTCTCCCTCTTTCTCTTCTTCTTTCTTTCTCTCTTACATTGTTTTTTTTTGTCTTTCTTTCACTCTTTCTTTCTTTTCTCTCTTTTTCTTTCTTTCTAAAAAAAAAAAATGCTGTTGAGGACAGTTGTGATCACTGGGCCAATACAGTCCCGCTAGAGAAACAAAAGAGACTCCCATTGGCTCCGGCAGGCCCAACGATTAAGGAATAGGCTGTGGCAGGTTCCTATCCATCAAAGGAAGAAAAGAGAGGGGCAGTGTAGGATACATCTGTATTTACCAAGGGGGATGACAGTAGTAACAGCATTAACTCTCCAAAGGCGTCTGGATATGGACTCAATTTCTGTGGATGCCAGTGAGCTCTGGTGTGCTTTTGCTTTAAGCACCTAAAAGTGAATGTGGACAGAGCCAAAAGGCAACGGATGGAAATTTAGGAGTACTGCAGAAGATAAACCAACATTTCAAGAGCACGTTGAAACAGTAACTTTTAAAACAAGTTGTCAGAGGGGAGGGGGCCTGAAAAGCTTTGAAAGCTCCATCAAATAAATGAAAATATGATTGCGTTAAAAGGCAGCACCTTCTGCTCTAGCCATGGTAAGCTAATATAAAAGAAAAATTGAAATTGGAAATCATTTGCTGCTAGTATGCATGGATTTTGTTAGTGTATAATAAAATAGGCATTCTGAAGGATGCTTTTAAAGAGAAGACTCTGTGACCTTGCAGACGTGTCTCTTAACTCTCTCCTCTCAAACAGGGATTCTCAAGCTTTGTTTACAGCTCTTGCTGGTTCTAAGAACCATCCTAGGTCTGAGAAAAGAGATTGGGGCTGGGCAGGGGGAAGGCAGAAACTAAGCACTGTTCCTGGAATCATGAACCTTTTTTCCCCTTCCCTGTTTATCTATTCTGTACCACTCAGCTGTTCTCCGTTGCACAGAAATAAAAGTTTAAAAAGTATGCTAGAACAAAGCTGCAGAAATTGCTTGGAATTTCCTTCATTTGCGGCCATCTGGCTTTCATTGCTTACTTCATTCCCCTCCTCCACATACATTTACCAAATCTTTTCAACACACACTGGCCAGGCTATCAAATGCTTATAATTAATAACAGTCATATACTTTTTTTTAAAAGGTAGTACTTTCTGCTTTTCCTTGGGCTGCTCATGTCAGTGCTATTGTAAACCAGGGAGACAGTTGCTAAAGCTTAATTTTTTCTTTTTTTTGAAACAGGGTCTCACTCTGTCACTCAGGCTGGAGTGTAATGGTGTGATCACACCTCACTGAAGCCTTGACTTCCCTGGGTTCAGTGATCCTCCCATCCTAGCCTCCCAAGTAGCTATGACTACAGGCACGCCCCTCCACATGCCCAGCTAATTTTTGTATTTTGTATAGAGACAGGGTTTTGCCATGTTGTCCAGACTGGTCTTGAACTCCTGATCTTAGGCGGTCCATCTGCCTTGGCCTCCCAAAGTACTGGGATTACAGGTGTGAGCTACCGTGCCCAGCCTAAAGCTTAATTATTAAGACTTTAGTTAAATAAAAACATCTAATTAAATTTAAGGCCTACATTTTTTAAAATCATGTTTTTGTTTAAACTAGAAGAAGATAATGAATTTTTCTGAGTGCCTACTATGTTCCTATTTTAGAGAGGAGAAAACTGAGGATTCAAAAGGTGTATGGCCTCTTGAAGGTCAGATAGCTGAAAGTGACAGAGCAGGTCTACATCAATGTGCTGTTTATTTAATTTTGGTGTTTCAGGGATGTAAAAGATCTTTAGTGCATAATATTAAGTGACAAAATCCAGTTTCCCAACAATATACACAATAAGATCTCATTTATAAAGGGAAAAAGCCTTATCTAACTGTATATGTTCTTATATGTATATAAATTCATAGAAAAATGTATGTAGCAAAGTGTATGTGGCAAAGCATTAACAATGGTTATCTCTGGGTATAAGAAGAAACTGAAGCTGAAGAATATAGTAGTGAAAGGGGAGTGTGTACCTTTATTTGCATTTTTTATTACTTCTGCTGTGCTTCAGTTTTAAAGAATGAGAATATTCATATATTCCTTGTATAACTATAACATGGAAAACTTCCTTATTAGGAACAGGAGGCTGACTTCTTTTTTAAGGACCCATCTTAGGTCCTTTTTGGCTATTTCTCCCTTGTGCTGGTTTTACCACTGAAGGATTGGGTGGATGGTATGACTTTTGGACACATGAATTACTTGGATGAAAAATTCTCATTGGCAGCTCACAAGCAAAAATGGTCCTAATTTCTTATGGTCAATCTTAGGCAAAGTTGTGAAGGGATTAACATCTGTCTTCCATATACTACTTTCCATCTTTCCCAACAATCAAACTCCTCCCTGGGTAATGCCTATAACTTACTCAACCTCCACCTGTCCCTCTCTCTTCCATTCAAGCTTGTCTTTGTCTCCTTACTTGGGGGATAGTTTGCCATACACGCATGATAATATAAAAGGTTCAATCCTGAGGCTATTTATGTTTTAAGTTGGTATTTGAAGCCTTAAGCTTGAGGAAAGGATCAACGGCATCTGGAAGGTGGGAGAGAAGGGATAAGGAGGATGCAGAGGAGAGAAAGCACTGAGGTCTTCCCAGCTGTCATTGATAATATGGTCCAAACATTGCTACTTATAAATTTGTCCCTGGTCCTTCATACTCATTTTTATAATAAACACTTAATAATCACCCGCTATGTGTCAAACATTATGCTAGGTGTCAGAAATCTAGAATGGAGGATTCAGACATAAAGCTGATAGCAAGAACTTTAAAATCTAGTACTCTTCAAACAGAAAATGACTGTTTTTTAAAAGTGTTCTAAAAAAATGTAGGCACTACATGCACGTACACAAATTGGAACAGTCAGAATACCTCCAGCTCAAGAAAACATCTTCCCGTTGTGAATAACCCAGTATGAGGATGTATCTGCCTAAACCTGGTGAAAGTTAGACATGTGCTTCTGATACAAGCTCTGCCATCACACAGAATCAAGAGAAGCCAAGTTTAATCTTAGAAAGCCTGCCTACACAGATTGGACTTGCCCCCTGGGACCTCTGGTAGTCTCCATGTGATCTCTGACCACATACAAGAAAAAAAGTGGCTTCCTAACCGGTGTTCAGTGGGCCTAACAACCGCCTGGGAAAGCTGTTTATCTTAACCAGGGGGTGACCTCTCAGAGACAAAGGCCCAGTGACCAAGACTTGAAATGTCATTTTGTTATGTCCCACAGAAAATACTATGGTATTTCTTTAAACACATGCCTAGTGGCAGAGACGACGAGCCCAAAGAACACAGCCTACAAACTCGCATCCTATCAGAAGACACACAGAAATGTACAGGGAGCACTGCACCATGTGGAAGAAGAATTGTGAATTAAAGATCTAAACTGCTCCCAACAGAACAGATCTTGTGCGTTGTGTGGGAAAGCAACACACTATTACCGTCCTACCAAACACGTTTTCTCTTCTGTATACATTGAACACCTGGAGAAGGGAAGGGAGATTTTTCTCTGATGTCAGACTGAGATATTCCACAGGAAAGGCACCTCTATACGTTGATCACTTTTAGGGTGAAAATCTATTTTGACTCTTGGATGAGATCAGGCCATCATACTTTGGCCCCTTTATTACTGTAATTAGCAACATTCTACAAATGTTCAAATGGGTATGGAAGACCCAAGAAACTCCTGGCTGTGCCCGGTGAGAAGTCTTGCCTGTTGGCTTGACATTGGCTGGTGGGAAATCAGAGAACTAAGTTTATCTGGAGCAAATGCAGCAACTTTAAGCTCAACAGCAGTCCTTGTCTGAGAGTCAACAAAAAGGTCACAGGATAATCTAACCTTATCTAACTTAACCATAATTAGTACTTTGAGAATGAGAAGTAACAACTCATGTCCTCTTCCTTTTGCTGCTTAAAGAAGGGTTTGGAAACCCTGAGTACCAGCGGTTTTCAGCAAGTCCCAGGCACTGACTCCTCGGCACTGCCTCAGCATTTGGGCATTGTTACAACATGGAAATGTGGTTAGAAAGACCTTTTTGCATGTTTTTCAAATAATGACAAATAAGCAGAACAAGAAATTACAGCAATGATCAGCACACAGCAGCAGGTGTAGCTGTTTAATGCTTCTGCCTACAAAGCAAAGAATCATGGGACATGTGAGCAGGTCATGGTGACCTCAGATCATCATGTACAACTAGTTCGCTTTGCAGATGTGGAATCATAAAGGGCAGACTCCTAGCCCTGGGCCATAGAGCTAGCTGGTGACAGAAGGATGAGAAGCCAGGCCTCTTGGTGGCCTGACCAAGAACCTTGCAGGCTGTCCATGCTGAATCGACACTGCTTCTTCCTAGATGAAGGGATTACACTCAAATAGAAAAGTTTGTGCCCTTTCTCACGCACTTAGGTCTTAGGTTCAACAACTAGAGAGCTGCGGAGTTAGGACAGAGATGTGGAACCAGGTGGGGCAGAGATAGAAAAAGGCCACTCAGGATTTCATGTACTCGACCTGACTCGGACTCTTATCTTGCTGACTGCTGTTTTCATGGGTGGAGTGCTTCTCCAAAGCAGTGGCTGACTGATTTTTCTGGTTGCCTTGGAGAAGGTGGCACTAGTTCCTCTCTTCTGTATTTGAAGAGGGGATGCCCAGGTCCACCATTCAGATCATCATACAGAACAACCCTGGTGACTAGCAGGAGAAGTGTCCCTATGGGATGTGCCTCCATCTGATTGGAGGAAGACTATGATCTGTATCCTCCAAGACCCAAAGAAAAGAATCTAGCCAGCTGCAAAATAATACAAGCAGTGCATCAGTGTGACCAGCAAACTACGGTTAATGCCTGAAAGCAATACAGGTATTAACTGCTTCTTAGGTGACACACTTTGCAGAAAAACTATCATTCAGAATCAGCATTCCGCTTTTCATCAAGGATCTGACCCTATTCGGCAACATTTCTTCATTCCATCAGCAGATTTGAAAGTCTGGCTTTGGTTCTTAAAATGTCTCCCTTCCAAACCAGAACTATAGATGAGGTTTGCTCAAAAAGAAGTATCTAAAAGGCAAGTTTCTCAAGACACCATAAAATTGAATGGACTGAGGCAGTAATTGGATTGATTGACTCAATCAAGGCTGTGACTCGAGGTTGGGTAATAATGAGACCCAGGGAGGGCTGAACAATGAAATGCTCTAATTGATTTTATGCATGTGGAATGGCACACACACCCCCGGAGCATGCTATAATGAATCTGCATGGTGTTTGCATATAGATTTCACAGTGGATCAGCTGTACCACCCAGATGCTTCAGGTCCTTATATTCTGCAATTCACAAACCAATTCATTACTATAGTGTGAGTGCTTAGGACACAGGCTAAAAGGTGGCAGAGCCCATGATGTCTGTGGTCAGCTCATGTTCCCTTTAGGAGAAAGCAACTGCATGGCACACACACATACCAGCCTTGCCACAGGCTCATGTCAATGCACGGTATCTTCCAGACTCTGGCATGACCATTGATTGGGCTGGAATTGCAAAGCCCTGGTTTCAATTAAACTTAAGTGGATTTGACTAAAAGTTTGAACTGATGCTAACTGGTTTTCAAAACACTGAGTAACAATAAGTGTTTCAGTCTTGCCCACTGAAAGATGCACCCAGTTCTGTGCATGCCCCTGGACAGCAGAGCAGGCCACACATCCCTTACCTTGCTGGGCAGGGATCCAAATTGCAGGATTTCAGGAGCTGTGGGGGCCGGCGGCTGGCCACGCACAGGTTCTCATCAGCAGGCTCCCGAGTCTGTTTGTTCAAGCAGCTCACCACCGCCTCCTGGACACCTGTGTACAAATCACACTGTCAGATCAGAGTGCGAAGTGGGCATGTGTGTGGGGGTGATGAAGTGTGGACAAGGCAGATGGTGGGAGGGCCCTATGATCTGTAGGACTCTCGCTGCATGTCAGAGATGGCAGTTTAAAGCCCAGGACTGCCAATCTTGTCAAGCATCACCGAGCTGGGAGAAAGTACTCATAAGCTTGTTGCCTCTGTGAGCACGCTCCTTGAGGAGGGCAACTCCCCCACAGAAGAGAGGCTGCTACCTAGACTCTTGAAATGCTTAAAAAATGCCACCAGGCTATCGCCACCAATGCTGGAACATGATAATTCAATGCACAAGGAGCACAGGGTGACCAAAAAGGGGCCCAAGACCTTCATGTCTTATATTTTAGTCAATAGGAGATTGTTGCATTTGGAAGGGAGGCCCAGGGGTATGTTTTATATCCAGAATTTTGTAAACAGCTGGGCTCTTGAGGCCTTGAATCTAGGACTCCAGTCTTTGCTGGTTTCCTTGTGATTCTGGTTCGTTTCTTTTGTAATATAGGGCAGCCTTGGAAGCTGGAACAAAGAAAGAGAATAAGATGCATAATAACCACAGCTGTGGAAAACAGCCTTCCCAGTGACACCTGCGTGCCCTGACTCAGTGCTAGCGAAACAGGAGTTTGAGCAGTGACTGGTACAAAGTTACCCGGAAGTTTTCTTCAGTACCCCTGTGGAGACATTTATCTTTTATTTCATTGCATTTTTTAATTTTTTTTTCAAGAAGAAGTCTTGCTTTGTCATCCAGGCAGGAGTGTAGTGGCATGATCTTGGCTCACTGCAACCTCTGCCTCCCCGGTTCAAGTGATTCTCCTGTTTCAGCCTCCTGAGTAGCTGGGATTACAGGCATGCGCCACCACGCCTGGCTAATTTTTGTATTTTTAGTAGACATGGGGGTTTCACCATGTTGGTCAGGCTGGTCTCGAACTCCTGACCTCAAATGATCTGCATGCCTCGGCTTCTCAAAGTGCTGGGATTACAGGCATGAGCCATTGCACCTGTTTCTTGCGGAAACATTTAAATGAGCAATTTAATGCCCAGACATTCCATTTTGGTGCTCTATTATAATAACAATAGCAAACATTTACAGGATGCCCATTATTAACCAAGTACCAAGGCTAAGAGCTTGGCATGCATCATGCAGTCCTCTCAACAACTGCACAAAGTAAGCATTATTTTTAATCCCCATTTTACAGATAAGTAAACTGAGGCTGGGAAGGGTGAAAAGACCTGCTAAAGGTCACACAGCTGTAAGTGGTAAAGCTGAGGATGGCTGTGCCCTTAGCACTGACTGACAGCTTTAATATTTAAAAATAGTAAGAGGCTGTCATATCTGCCTCCCTGAAGATCTTTAGGAATAACCTAGGCATTTGTCTGGAATCATTTCAGCAGAGTTCAGTTTAAGCGAAGAGGCGAGACAGGACAGTTTCACTAATTTGCCTTCAGCCATACATAGCTGTGTATATAAAGATACTTACATTTAAAGATACCTATGTATAGCTGGACATTTATATATAGTTATAGCAGAGGCTAGGACTATCTATATATTTAGTAATATATATAAATACACACATATTGCCTTGCTTTATTTTTTGCACTGCTTCATCAGATAGTACCTAGTATAGTACAGTTGACCCATCATGCTGCTCTCCTATGTACCCTGTGTTTCTTCAAGAAGTCATCAGTTCAATCGTTGGCTAATGCCTCCTAGGTTGATGTGACACTGATCTAGGTCATTTAGGAAGACTATCATTTAAAAAGTGACTCAACCAGAGTCCAAATTATCCTTCTTCCTTAAGTCTGAGAAATCAAACATTAAAAAAAAAAAAGAATTACAAGGCCAGGTGCAGTGGCTCATGCCTGTAATCCCAGCACTTTGGAAGGCCTTGGCAGGTGGACGACCTGAGGTCAGGAGTTTGAGACGAGCCTGGCCAACATGGTGAAATCCCATTTCCACTAAAAATACAAAATTAGCTAGGTGTGGTGGTGCACACCTGTAATCCCAGCTACTTGGGAAACTGAGGCAGGAGAATTGCTTAAACCTGGGAGGTGAAGGTTGCAGTGAGCCGAGATTGCACCATTGCTCTCCAGCCTGGGTGACAAGAGGAAAACTCCAACTCAAAAATAAGTAAATAGAAATAAATAAAAAATGAATCTCAGTATTCACCCTGTGGCTGGGATGCTATCTTTTATATTTTCTTTTTTTCTAAATTGTTTATGAGCTTCAAAATTTAATTTAAATATGGCCAGTTCAGGGTGGAGCATTTGATATTTCTATTACACATTCAACTAATTCCATCATATTCTGTAATGCTGACTGCAGGGTGTTCTCTTGGTTGCAGCTGGGATGAGCCATTTGAAATTCATGGTATGATGACACAGCCAAACGCTTCATAAGAAATTCTTGATATAATCACTGATGCGTCCCACTGGAATAGTGGGGCATTATTAAGGCAGTGATGAGAAGTTACTGAATGTAGCTTTCTATTCCATACAGAAACTAGAGCTGTGGTTATCTTAGAAATTAAATTTTTAGCTCATTTACCTGTTTGATAGTATTTAAGAGATTCTAAATGAGACTCTAAAATAAAACATATTTTGGCTTTATTCAGTGTTGAAAACCTTATGAAATCCTGAGGCAGGAAGTGACCATGGGCTTGTCTCATGCTTTAGTTGAAAGTAATGGCATCAGGTGTGTGTGTGTGAAGGTGTGCGGGTGATGTGACCTGTGTTTCCACTTTGTGAACTCCTTCTTGATAGAACTTAGGGTTTTCTGGACGCTGCCAAACCTAGCCCAGAGTCAGGCGTGTAAACCAGCTGGAGCGGGAGCGCAGCAGCGGCAGGACTGCCCGCCAGGGCTGGGGCAAGAGTAGCGAGCCAGAGGGAGCATGGGGCTGCAGGGACCCAGTGACAGCATGAGAGGTCCTAGACTTTGAGTTTGCATCATGCGTGAGTATAAGCTACCTGTTCTCGGCTCAGGAGGCATTAGAAAGTCTGCTTTGACTGTACAATTTGTTTAAGGAATTTTTGTTGAAAAATACGATCCTATGACAGAAGATTCTTGGAGAAAGCAAGTTGAAGTAGATGCACTGTGTGCTAGAAATCTGGGATACTGCTGGTATGGAACAATTTACAGCAATGAGGGATTTGTACATGAAAAATGGACAAGGCTTTGCATTAGTTTATTCCATCACGGCATAGTCCACATTTAACGATTTATAAGACCTGAGAGAACAGATTCTTCCAGTTAAAGACACTGATGATGTTCCAATGATTCTTGTGGGTAATAATTGTGACTTGGAAGACGAAAGAGTTGTAGGGAAGAAACAAGGTCAAAATCTAGCCAGACAATGGAACAACTCTGCATTCTTAGAATCTTCTGCAAAATCAAAAATAAATTGTAATGAGAGCTTTTATGACCTAGTGCGGCAAATTAACAGAAAAACTCCGGTGCCTGGGAAGGCTTGCAAAAAGTTGTCATGTCAGCTGCTTTAATATGCTAAACACATTGTAGCTAGGTCTGAAGAACTGTTGCCCAATTCAACAGTGCCAGTATTCCAACTTGGTTAAACCTACCATCTTAAATGGACTTTCCTGTGGTGGTACCCTTTAAGAGGAGGATGAAAGCTACTATATCAGTTTGCACATTCTAATCACTTTCCAGTATCACAAGAGAGATTTTTATTTATATAATAGTCCTAGAGTATGCAGCTGGTAAAACCAGAGGCTACATCCAGCATTACTGCTAAGAGACATTCTTCATCCACCAATGTTGTGCATATATGAAAACGGTGTATTGTATACTTTAACATGCCCCATACTTTGTATTGGAGAGTACAATAATGTAAATCTTAAAAGCACCACTATTTTAGCATAAGAAAAGAAGGTCCAAAGAGCTCCTATACAGACTACTCTAGATAACTTCACTTCTTTGATACTTGTAGCTTATTGCAATCTTTTAAAAAGAAATTTAAGGTCATTATTATTGTACAAAGTAAGAGCTTTAACACAGCTACGTAGTTTTTTAATTTTTAAAAAACCTGTGGAGACAGTGATCTTGTCTTTAAAATATGATAGTCTTTTCAGTATAATGTCTTAAAGACATTGCCTTTAATATCTGTTGGGAAGGGAATGTCCAGACTTTTCAAATGTCTTATTATACGTTTTCTTTTTTATTTACACAGGGAACAATGTTTATAGTCATGTGTACAGCAGGGGTCCATGACAAAAGTGTGTATTTTCAGGCAATTTTTTTTAATGATTTAACAATTTTTGCAAATCATTTTCAGGCTTCTGCCGCTGTTGACTCTCACTGTGAATCCCTTGCTTGCTCATCCGTAAGTGTACTTGCAATACCAAATGCATGGGTTTAGTATTTTTGCCGGTGGGTGATTGCTTCACATGTGCAACGTTTTGGTTGGGATGTTAAATGGTGGATGAGTCCTGTGGATGTGAATGTAGAAAGTAATCTTAATCATATGTAATTGGTCACAAGGCCTAATTTGCAGTAACTATTGCTGTTTTATTTAACAATGTCTTGTTGCTTTGTATGCATTAACATTTAGATGTAAAGATTGTGTATCTATCCAACAGGAAGCCATAGTATTTAAATTGACCAACCTAATGTTATAACTACTTTGAGGCGGCCAAATGTAAACTAAAAGCCTTAATTAAAGTGGTGCGATTTTGTAAAAAAAAAATAAAAATAAAATAACTTAGGCCCTTCTAAGACTGCAAGGAACAGGGGGAAGTAAAGGCTACATTTCTAGAAGACACCAACAATTTCCTCTCTTAGGTTTGTCAAACAAATTTACATTACCCTAAACCAGTAATCATAGCTCGAAGATTAAAATAACCCATGGGGTGATGAAGTGCTGAGACTAATAAGCATTCCAGAGTTACTACATTCTAAAGTATTCTAAAACAAGACACTAGGCCTCCCCAACGCTGTGCGTTAAATCTCTGTTGTCACGGGGGCCAGCTGCCTCATCCTTCTTAGGTGGAGCCCAGGGTGGTGGGGGAAACTAAGGACAGAAGTTCTGTCATAATTAAGGAGTATCTGGGACCAGCCCTGCAGTCAACATTCAATACATTTTTGTAGGATGAACAAATGCAACGGCTAAAGGGCAGGGCATTCTAAGCCCAGCATGGAACTGAGGCTGAGGGGAGACGGGAATGGGATGACTGGAGAGCATGAACCTGGAGGGAGGGAGTTGCCCTGGAATCGGAGTTCAGGAAGCTGGAGGAGGGAAAACTCTGAGGGCTTCACCTTAGAGTTCACAGTAGAGTTGGCCCATGGGAGGCAGGCACGACGTGAGAAGTTAGCTCATCAAGTTTGTGCTCTTTCCAAAAGAGCTAATATATGCTCTTAGGAGGACACTGTAAACCGACAGAGAACATGTTTAAGCATAGTACTTGATGATTCTGGGTTTTCCTTTCTTGACAGAAGCAAAAAGGAGAGAGGACTTGTAAGGAAAGGGGAACAACAAGTACAAGGCTTCATTTTCCATTTTTGCTGAAGTCAATGTCAAGTTTTCCTTCAGCTAGATCTTAATGTAGATTTTACTCTCTAGGACTTCAGTACCATAAAGCTGATCAGGCTCAAAACGCCTTCCTTGATAACACCTATCAGTTCACGTGTGGGAAATTAAAATCTAACAAGGAGGTGATAGTGGGACACAGGATACAGATCTGAGCAGGTTACGCTCACCTTCGATCTTCCAGAAAATGGGATTTTCAGTGTTCATATCTCCCAGAATAGCACAATTGTTACATGATATTTGATGACAGCTCAGGGAAACGCAGCCACCAACTACAGACTAAATTACTAACCAGTTCCTTCTGGTTGCTACCTCTGCTAGGTGAAAGGTTACTTTTGTGTGTATCCAATGTCATCTCTTGAGATTACAAAAACAATAAAATTAGCCTGATCGGCCCTACAACCCAAAATGGATTTAAAACCTACTTGTTAATCCTACACATTTTTAGTCGGCTTCAGCAGAAATAATTAAAAATATATATAACCTTGTGGGTTATATTTTGGGGAAAGACCAAAGTTGATAATACTGTAAAATGTTACTGCCAAACAATGACTTGAAAATACACACGTTCCAACTGACTGGATCCAAGATGGCCAAACAGGAACAGCTCCAGAGTGCAGTTCCCAGCAAGAACAACACAGGGGGTGAGTGCCCACCGCATTTCCAAACAAATTTTCACTGCCCACAGACCAGGAGATTGCTGGGCCGAAAAGCACCACGAGTTTTCAGCACAGCCAGTGCCGGGTTGGCACACAGAAACTCACACAAATCTGGGCAGCCATTTTAACTGCTGCCTGGAATGCCTGGGAGACAGAGCCACCTATTCAATGGAGAGGGAGGGGACAGAGACAGGGAGTCAGGCGATCTGGCTCGGCAGGTACCACCCCCACAAAGCAAGCAATCTGAAATGCTCTGGATTGAGAGTTTCACAGCAAGTGCAGCTGGATCCAGGATGGTCCAGCTCGATGAGGGGAAGGATGACCACCACTACTGAGGCAGTAAGCCACTACTGAGGCAGTTGACACAGCAGCTGGGTAGAGCCTGCAGCAGCTCAGCAACGCCTCTGCTGTGACTAGACTACTCTGTGTGGGGCAGGGCATCTATGAAAAAAGGCAGCAGCATAACAGGAACTTATAAATAAAGCCAACCTTCCTAGGACAGAGCACCTGGGAAAAGAGGTGGTTATGAGTTTCGCTGCAGCAGACCTAAAAGTATCTTCCCAGCAGCTCTGCACGGAACAACGGAGCTCCAGCACAGCACTTGAGCTCCTATAAGGGACAGACTATCTCCTCAAGCAGCTCCCTGACCCACGTATACCCAAAGAGACATCTCATAAAGGAGAGTTCAGGCTGACATCTGGCAAGTACTCTTCTGGTACAAAGATAACAGAAGAAGAAACAGCAGCAACCCTTAATGTTTGGCAGCCTATATGGGTGATCCCTAGGCAAGCAGGGTCTGGAGTGGACCTCCAGCAGTCCTGCAGCAGAGAGGCCTGACTGTTAGAAGGAAAACTAAGACACAGAAAGAAATAGCTTCAACATCAAGAAAAAGGACATCCACTCAGAGACTCCATCTGAAAGTCACCAACTACAAAGGCCACAGGTAGAGAAAGCCACTACGATGGGAAGAAACCAGTACAAAAAGGATGAAAACACCAAAAACCAGAACGCCTTTCCTCCTCCAAAGGATCACAACTCCTTACCAGCTAGGGATCAAAGATAGATGGAGAATGAATCTGATGAATTGACATAAACAGGCTTCAGAAGGTGAGTAATAACAAAGGAGGCTCAGAACTAAAAGAATGTGCTAACCCAATGCAAAGAAACTAAGAACCTAGAAAAAAGGTTAGATGAGATGCTAACTAGAATAAACAGCTTAGAGAAGAATATAAACGACTTGATGGAGCTGAAAAACACAGCATGAAAACTTTACGAAGCATACACAAGTTTCAATAGCTGAATCGACCAAGCAGAAGAAAGAAATCAGAGACTGAAGATCAGCTCAATGAAATATAATGAGAAGGCAAGAATAGAGAAAAACTAGTGAAAAGAAATGAACAAAGCCTACAAGAAATATGGGATTATGTGAAAAGACCTAATCTACATTTGATAGGTGTACCTGAATGTGACAGAGAGAATGAATCCAAGCTGGAAAACACTCTTCAGGATATTATCCAGGAGAACTTCCTCAACCTAGCAAGCCAGGCCACCATTCAAGTCCAGGAAACACAGAGAACACCACAAAGATATTCCTCAAGAAGAGTAACCCCAAGGGACATAATCATCAGATTCACGAGCGTTGAAATGAAGGAAAAAATGCTAAGGGCAGCGAGAGAGAAAGGTCAAGTTACCCACAAAGGGAAGCCCATCAGACTCACAGTGGATCTCTCAGCAGAAACTCTACAAGCCAGAAGAGAGTGGGGGCCAATATTCAACATCCTTAAAGAAAAGAACTTGCAACCTAGAATGTCATATCCAGCCAAACTAAGCTTTATAGCGAAGGAGAAAGAAAATACTTTATGGACAAGCAATTGCTGAGAGATTTCGTCACCACCAGGCCTGCCTTACGGGAGCTCCTGAAAGAAGCACTAAACAAGGAAAGGAACAACCAGTACCAGCCACTCCATAAACATAGCAAATGGTAAAGACCATCGACAATGAAAAAAATGCGTCAACCAATGGGCAAAACATCCAGCTAGCATCAAAATGGCAGGATCAAATTCACACATAGCAATATTAACCTTAAATGTAAATGAGCTAAATGCCCCAATCAAAAGACACAGACTGGCAAATTGGATAAAAAGTCAAGATCCATCAGTGTGCTGTATTCAAGAAACCCATCTCACATGCAAAGAAACACATAGGCTCAAAATAAAGGGATGGAGGAAGATTTATCAAGCAAATGGAGAGCAAAAAAAAAAAAAAAAAAGCAGGAGTTGCAATCCTAGTCTCTGATAAAATGGACTTTAAATCAACAAAGATCAAAAGAGACAAGGGCATTACATAACGGTAAAAGGATCAATGCAGCAAGAAGAGCTAAAAATCCTAAATATATATGCACCCAATACAGGAGCACCCAGGTATATAAAGCAAGTTCTTAATGACCTTCAAAGAGACTTAGACTCCCACACAATAATAGTGGGAAAATTTAACACTTCACTGTCAATATTAGACAGATCAACGAGACAGAAAATTAACAAGGATATTCAGGATTTGAATTCAGATTTGGACCAAGCAAATCTAATAGACATATACAGAACTCTCCAACCCAAATCCACAGAATATATATTCTTCTCAGCACCGCATTGCACCTACTCTAAAATTGACCATATAATTGGAAGTAAATCACTCCTCAGCAAATGCAAAAGATCAGAAATCATAACAAACAGTCTCTCAGACCACAGGACAATCAAATTAGAACTCAGAATTCAGAAACTAACTCAGAACCACACGGCTTCATGGAAACTGAACAACTGGCTCCTGAATGTCGACTGGATAATCAATGAAATGAAGACAGAAATAAAGATATTCTTCAAAACCAATGAGAATGAAGACACAATATACCAGAATCTCTGTGACACATTTAAAGCAGTCTCCAAAGGGAAATTTATAGCAATAAATGCCCACATGAGATATGAGGAAAGATCTAAAATCGACAGCCTATCATCCAAATTGAAAGTGCTAGAGGAGCAAGATCAAAAACTCAAAAGCTAGCAGAAGACAAGAAATAACTAAGAACAGAGCAGAACTGAAGGAGACAGAGACACAAAAAACTCTTCAAAGAATCAATAAATCCAGGAGCTGGTGTTTTGAAAAGATCAACAAAATAGACAGACTGCTAGCCAGATTAATAAAAAAGAAAATGGAGAAGAATCAAATAGATGCAATAAAAAACGATAAAGGGGATATCACCACTGATTCCACAAAAATACAGACTACAATAGAATCAGAGATTACTACAAACAATTCTAGGCACATAAACCAGTAATCCTGGAAGAAATGGATAAATTCATGGACACTGGCACCCTCCCAAGCCTAAACCAGAAAGAAGTCGAAACCCTGAATAGACCAATAACAAGGGCTGAAGTTGAGGCAGCAATTAATAGCCTACCAACCAAAAAAAGTCCAGGTCTAGACAGGTTCACAGGTGAATTCTACCAGATGTACAACGAGGAGCTGGTACCATTCCTTCTGAAACTATTCCAGACAATCCAAAAAGAGGGAATCCTTCCCAAATCATTTTATGATAACAAAACCCGGCAGAGACTCAACAAAAAAAGAAAACTTCAGGCCAATATCCATGATGAACATAGATGCAAAAATCTTCAAGAAAATTCCTGGCAAACTGATTGCAACAGCACATCTAAAGAAAATATTTGCAAATTACATATCTGATAAGAGACTAATATGCAGACTATATAGAGAACTCCTGAAACTCATCAGCCAAAAAACAAGCAACCAGATTCAAAGATGAGTGAAGGACTTGAACAGACATTTCTCCAAAGAAGGTGTATAAAATGCCCAATAAGCTCAACACTACTAGTCATTAGGGAAATACAAAACAAAACTACGAGATACCACTTCACATCCATTAGGATAGCTACTGCTAAAAAAATTTAAAAAAAAAAAACATTTGGAGCCCTTGTGCACTATTGACGGGAATGTAAATGGTACAGCTGCTATGGAAAACGGTATGGCTATCTCTCAAGAAACTAAAAATAGAATTAGCACCTGATTCAGCAAATCCACTTCTGGGTATATACACAAAAGAATTGAAAGCAGGGTCTTGTACACTCACACTCATAGCAATATTCACAATAGCCAGAATGTGAAAGCAACCAGATGTTCCCCCAAAATTGATATGTTGAAATCCTAACCCCAAGTTTGATGGGTATTAGGAGATGGGGGTTCTTTGGGAGGTGATTAGGTCATGAGGGTTCCACACTCATGAACAAGATTCATGTTCTTATAAAAGGGATCCCAGAGAGCGCTCTCATTCTTTCTGCCATGTGAGGGTACAATGAGGAGTGGACAGTCTGCAGCCTGGAAGAACGGAACCATGCTAGCATCCTGAGTTTGGACTTGCAGGCCTCCAGAACTGTGAGAAATAAATTTCTGTTTATAAGCCACCCAGTCTATGGTACTTGTTAACAGCAGTTCGAACTGATTAAGGCAGATGGTAAATATTATGTTATATGTATTTTACTACAATTAAAAAAAATATGTTAGAAAAAAGAAGGCAAAGGGGTGGGGGGAGCCACAGACTCATAAGTGTTTAATCAGAGCTACCCAGACATGGAAGAAAAAAATCTACTATCACATACCTGATTAAAACTGGGATATGTTGCCAGGCTTTCCCAGAGCCTTAGTGAATTGCCCTTCAAGACCATCCCACTTCCTTTGCTCTCCATCTACGCTCACCGTGCAGCTTGCTGATGTTTGTTGGACCCTCAGCAGCACTGTCCACAGGGAGGAGAATCTGTGGAGACCAGAGTGGTCCAGGTTTGTTAGCAGTTCTGAGTTCGCTGCAAGTAAACATCAGGCACTCTGGGTCACGTAGCAGCCCCTTGTGAGCACAGCTCAAGCCCCATTGTGCCCACTGCTCCCTGAGTGCCCTGTGGAGCCAGGGTGCAGAGCCGCAGCAGAGGCCTGGCCTGGACTGATGCACCTTCACCACGTGCTGCCACCCCGTGTGCCCCTGCACAGCCCGCCAGCCTCGCTCCCTGCCATTCTGTCCTGGCGTTTGGCTTCAACCGAGACAAAACTGAGGAAGGCTGGCTCTGAGGGAGCACTGCAGCCTACATCCTTTATCCTGAAAACAGAGAACTCTGCCTTTGAGACAAGAGCTCACAGTCCATAGCCTGCCTATTCACGATGTGTGAATTCTTTGTCACAGTTCTCACTTTTCGATTCTAGGTTGTCTGGCAGCCAACATTATGTCTAACATATACATATGCATGTATTATATATACCGATATAATATATTTTCTTATTTCTTTATCTTTTCCTCTTTCTACCTATTCCTGACACATAGAGGCTCTGAGTCCAGTTCTGCTCACATCTTGCCAATTAAGACTCTTCCGGTATCATTCATAGCTCTCCTGGTCTAATATATTACTTTAAGTTCAAACCTGGCAACTCTCTCCTTGACACCTACTGATGGATAAGTGGCTCACGTGGTACCAGGGAGAAAGGTGGGTTTCCAGTGGCACAGGCATTTAATCCTACCACACCCAGGAGCATGGGCTAGGCAGGCATTCCAAGACCTGGGATGGACTCACAGACCAAGGCCTTCTGGGATTTTAGAATTTTCTTACCCAGAAAATAGGATCAACACCACTGCCGTCATGAATTATTCAACACCTGCCACGGCTGTTCCTTGGTGAACAATGAAATAATGGGAGCTGACAACATTGATTTGTGGTGAATTTTTAGTGACGCCAAGTTCATGGCAAGTGAGCAGGGGCCAGCAAAGCTCAGAGCAACTTGACCACAAGAACGGTCAGCCTGTAGTTCCCCTGGGAACACTGCCATTTGGTCCACAGTGCAGCCAAGCTGGATGTCCTTTGCGAGGGTCCTTTTCCTCTCAGGGATTGGGGGAGATGAACGTAGTCTCTCACTGAAAAAACATAGGCTTACCAAGCCAGTTCCCAGACAGGAGGATGGGTGAGACTCTTGAAGCATTTCAGGAAGCATTTGAATTGCTAGATAATTAGAAGATCGATAACATAATTTCAGCTGCTTAGCAGGGCGCTACGAAAGAAAGGCTTCATTTCAGCATATTTTGAATTTTGCATTAGGATTTCACTAATTAAAAGGAAAAAAATATTGGCGCCATGTCTAATCCTTCCATTAATCTCCCTCAACATATATTCTGCTGCCTGTTACTGTATAATCATTAAATGTAAAATATTAAACTGGACATTTGACTTTATTGATCACTTTATGGACTAAAGATACAGCAAGTAATTATCTGCCAAGACAGATTTATTGATTGAACTGTCATTGGAACAGCTGAAATTGACACATAGTTGATTATTATTCTAGTATGCTGTTTCCATCAATTATTTTGTCTCATTCTCTTTGTCATCAAGAATTGTATATTTATAGTTAATTTCTATTTAAGAACTCAAAAGAAGACTTTTTACCCTAAATTTAGTGTGTGGTTTTCTATGTAGATCAGAAACACTGCAGGCTCAGTGTATAGACTTAGCTTTGTATACTTGGGTATTTGATTAATTCTGAGACAAGGTAACTTTTAACTGGCATTTTATCTCTCTAACCCTGGTTTTCCTACTTGAAAAATAATCTTATCTCTTCTGAATATTTTTTCCCTTCCTTACTCTTCTTGTTCTCTCAGCATTTACAATTCAGCTCAGTTTGCTAAAGAGGAGTAGGGTGTTTCCAATGTTCCCAGCACTGTTCAGGATGCTGGGAATACCCAAGTGGGAAAGACGGAGCCCCTGCCCTCGGGGGAGTTTACAGCCTAGTGAAGGGGACTGGCCTGGACCCCAGTAAAGCATGAAGAAGAGTCTGAGGCAAAAGCTGAGTGTAGGCAATATTTAGAACTAAGTATCCTCCAGGTTCATTGTGACATAGGACTTTGTTTCTAAATCCTGTGCTAGCAACAAAGTCAAAGTCACCTACCAGATCCTGGGTATAGAGAACGGGATGGAAGGAAAAATTATTTTTAAATCCCATTCTGGAATGTGCAAGAAGGCTGTTCTTAGAGTTCATCTTTTTCAGATTTAGCAGCTGACTTCATGGATGATCTTTTACACAAACCCAGAGTTTCATGGAATTTTTTTCTTGGAATAGACTTTCAGAGAAATCCTAATAAGATGTTTTGCCTGTCTTCTTTATGTTTAGATCATAAATATATAGTTGTACAGTATATCTTCCTACATGTAGTTCTTTCCATGGTTCTTTTTATACTCTCCATGTGCAGAGACTATGACTTGACTGTTTTGTCGTTTTTTTTTTTTTTAAACTCTTTCTCCCCACCCTTTTGTGTTTCTGCATTCAGCAGGTATTTAATAAACGATAACAGAAGCTTCTTTTGAGGTAGTTGGAGGGTGGTAACCCACTTAGAACAATCCAGTTTCCAAGAAGCTAAGTTCTAAATTTCAATTAAAAATTTGAATTTTGGCACAGGGTAGGTGTGCTTTAAAGTTTTTTCAGGATACTTGGGACTAAGAAACTCAAGTTACCTTAAATGGTGGGGGCATGATGGCTGATGGCATGAATGAATGAAGTTGAAATCAATCTTATTTCAGCATCTCCAGAACACAGCCTGGAGTCATGGAAACAGCATTGCACAAGGTTAAGAAGCCTAGGTTTAGGTCTCAGTGGCCCTGGGAAGTGACCCAACACTTTGGGTTCCATTCCCTCTTTTGTTAAATAAAGTGGTTGGGCCAGATACACAGGAAAGGTATTTCACACTCTGAAATTCCACTGGGCTATTTTGCTTTCAGTTAGGATGCAGCCTCTGTGGCTTCTTACTTCACATATCTGGATAAAGAAAGAATGATTTGCTATTAACTTGTTATTACTTCAGCTTTGGAAAGTACTTGTGAGTGAGCACAGTTATCTTTGAATTTTCAAGTAAACCTGCAGTGTGTTTTTTATACCTATAGAGAACTGTAGGACAGTCTTTAGGACTAAACTCCACATATTTTTAGGGTAGAGATTCTCAATCTCATTTTTCTTCTCCTTTTGAATCTTTTTTAGAAATCTCATGGAAAGTACAAGCGCGTTTCTAGAATAGTGATGGAACTCATAAGAACAACATTTTGCCAATGATTTCAAGGTAGTTAGAGGGAGCATAGGGGGCTGTTTCCAGGCTGCGAATCCCCCTCTAGGCCTATTTTAGGGGCAGATTTTGCTCTGATGTGAATTTTTTTTTTTTTTGAGATGGAGTTTTGCTCTTTTTGCCCAGTCTGGAGCACAGTGGCACAATCTCGGTTCACTGCAGCCTCCGTCTCCCAGGTTCAAGCAATTCTCATGCCTCAGCCTCCCGAGTAGCTGAGATTACAGGCACGCGCCACCATACCTGGCTAATTTTGTATTTTTAGGAGGTAGGGGGGCGGTTTCTCCATGTTGGTCAGACTGATCTCAAACTTTCGCCCTCAGGTGATCCGCCTGCCTCAGCCTCCCAAACTGTTGGGATTACAGGCGTCAGCCACCGCACCCGGCTGATGTGAATATTTTGTTCTTTAACCCTCTCAGCTTTGCTACCTGCTAGCTATGTGACAACAAATTGCTTAACCTTTCTGACTCCCTTTGGAAACACTTCTGGAGTGTTTAAGATTAAGCAATTTGCAAGTACAGCTACGTGCAACTAGTTGGGAGCAGTAGCATTATGAGCTAAGCAAGTAAAGCACCTAGCGTTGTCCTTGTTGCACAGCACTAGTTACCCACTCACAAAATATTTTCCTTCCTTTCTTCACTTTTTAAAAATCTCAGGGCTGGGCATAGTGGCTCATGCCTGTGGTCCTGGAGTTTTGGGAGGCTGAGGCAAGAGGATTGCTTGAGGCCAGAAGTTTTAAGACCAGCCTGAGCAGCACAGCAAGACTGCATCTCTAGAAAAGAAATTCTAATAATACAAAATTTAAAATTTTAAAAAAAGTATCAGTCAAACCTGATACATGTATAACTATTTTCCTTTTGCAGTTTGGAGTTCCAATTATTTTCTGCATTATCCACACCCCTTTCACTACCACCCCCCAACTTTCTGCTTTAACAATATTTGTATAGTTCTCTCTTATACAATACACTTGGATTTCTACTTTTTTGTTTAAGAAATTTCTACTACTTAGAACTAGCACTTTTGTGCTCCTTTTGCCAAAATGAAGTTCACTTTTAATTCTCCAGATTTGCTACTTCTAAGGTTAAAGCCTTAGTTACATTAGCATGGCCCAGAATTTCCTATTTTAAATCTTTCCTGGGGCTGAAAATTAATCTTTCCTTAGGCAGTATCTAAAGGGTATGCGTATTGAGTGATCTAAAGATCAATTAAACGCTGACAGAGATTCAGTAAAGAAACTGTTTCTTCACACAAGAAGAGGTAATAGTGATGCAAGTAGAATGCAGGAACATTGAGTTTGGTTTTCCTAGACACCTTAAGGAACACAGGGATAACTGGGGAAGCTGGTGGGCTCCAAACTCTGCAGGTAACCTTGTGCCTCCAGAGTCCAGGAGATAGAGCAGAGAGCTTATGTTTATTGAGCAACAGTTACGTGCCAGTGGAAGTCAGAAGCTACAACACGGTGGCCTACAGCCCACACACAACCCACAGATGTGAATTTTTTTGGTTTTACTCTCACAGTCCTTTAACAAACCATAAACCTATATTTTAAAGTATATATTATATATGTATTATACACATATTCACATGCATACACACAAGGATCTCATGGCCTCTCCTGAAAAATTAGAATATTCACCAACACTAAACTCAGATTCTCACACGGCAGCAATACGGAGCAGCAGACACACTCAGAGGGGTACAGCTCTTGATTCACCACAGTTCGTACGCGTATGTGCATATCACACATGGTGCCTCTGCTTCCCAGTTACCCAACTTTGGTAGGCTCTCTCTCCCTATGTATACGTATATGTGTGTGGTATGTGCATGTGTCCGCATAGATAGATAGATAGATAGAATATAGTTTAATTTCTTTGATGCAGATTGTGTCGGCTCTGTGTTACAAACGGGAAAATGTACAGACCCTCAACTTACTTAGGGCATAGTTGAGAGGAGGCAATAAAGAGTATCACCTGAACCTGCCTACCCCATGTAGTCCTAAAGGAATCACTTTCAGCATGGGCAGTTTTGCTCCTAGAGAACATTTGCCAATGTCTGGAGGGCATTTTTGGCTATTACACATGGGAACCAGGCTTTTAGTGAATGGAGGCCAAAGATGCTACTAAGTGAAGGACTTGAACTGAACCAGCATCCCAGGGGTTTGCAGCTTGCAGATGGCATGCTGTGGGACTTCTCAGCCTTCATAATCTTAAGAGCCGATTTCCCTAATCTCCTCTCATATGTGTATATCTGTAACTACATATATATCTATAGATGTAGATATATATCCTACTGGTTTTGTCTCTCAGGAGAACACTGACTTATACAAATTATGACATTAGAGGAACAGATTTTTAAGGATAAATTTTCATAATTGATTTTAGGTTTTTTGGAATTGGCTGTTTAATCTGATTAGACCTAAAAATGCTAAAGATTGTACTTCTAATAGTACAGACAGCACTAATAGCCCATGATATGAACTGTTTATAGAGAGACACAAAATAAATGCATTTGATATTCCTAATTCTTATAAGAGGCAAAACATTTTGTGACTCTATAGGTGATACTTTCAAACATTTGTGGAAAACCAGAGACTATAAAGACATTTGTTAGTTGCTCCTAGTGTTGCTGGACCACGTGATGAAAGAAAAGGATGAGCTCAGGCATTCTCTTTCTTGGCTCAAGCTTTGCATAAATGACCTGTGCAATCAGGTAAATGTAAAGAGATCACATGGTGAGACAGAAAGCAAGAGAGAGAGAAACTGAGGAAGCCAGAATCTATTCAACAACCTGCTCTGGCAGAAACAAATCCATTCCTTTGGGAGCAAGAACTCACTTCTAATGTCCTTCCAAAAGGACATTAATCATGAAGGATCTGCCCCCATGACAAAAACACCTCCCACTAGACCCCACCTCCCAATACTGCCACATTGGGAATCAAATTCCAACATGAGTTTTGCCAAGGACAAACCACACTCAAACAATAGCAGCATCCCTACGGTAAAAAGAAGTAAGCATTTGTTAATCTAAAATCCTTTGCTTTTGTTTATACAGCATTGACTTAATTTACAACCCTTTTATGAGACCCACTTACAAAATTCAAATCCGTGCTCCCATTTACTGACAGGCTCCAACAACCTGTCAGAAGACAGAATGGTTTCTTTATAAGGTAAATTTGATAAGAAAAGAATTTTTACAGTACTAAATTAATTATTAATTTATTGACAAATTCAAGCTGTGGGAAGAAGGAAAATCTATCTTAACCGAGAATGTTTCTTTACTCCAATTTTATTTGCAGTGATACATCAAATGGTCAATATAAACTGAACATCTTTAACATATTTATATACTGTCACTTGTGTATTATTTGCTACACATCAAAACAAAATGCTTGAGGAAAAAGACATATCATAAAGAGTAACTGTTTACAACTAACCATAGGTGTTAAATTTGTCTTTAGCTGGTTATTTTTTTTCTTGTTAAAACACACATAAACCCAGGGAAGCTTCAATATTTTCTATATTCCTAACCCCAAATCTATGAGTAAGTTGCTGGTATTGGACAGAAGTTTGCATTTACACTATTTGGGAAAAGATTTGCTAAGTTGTTTTATAGTATAAATAGATTACTGAGCATAGGTACATGTTTTTTAAAAGCAAATGTAAAGAATTATGGTACTTGTCTTACTCCATTTTGTAGTGCTACAACAGAATACTACAGGCTGGGTAATTTATAAGAAAAGAAATGTATTTCTCACAGCTCTGGAGACTAAGAAGTCCAATATCAAGGTGCCAGCATGTGGCAAGCGTCTCCTTGTCACATCATCCCATGGTCGAGGGCAGAAAGGCAAGAAAGCAGGAAAGAATAAAAGGAAGGGAGTGGAACTCATCCTTTTATCAGGAACCCACTCCCGCAATAACAACATTAATCCTTCATGAGGCAAAGCCTTCATGACCTAATCACCTCTTAAAGATCCTACCTCTCAACACTGTTGCATTAGGGATTAACTTTCCAACACGTGAACTTTGGGAAACACATTCAAACCACAGCAGTTCTAATCATATTTATATCAATAATTAATATGATTCTTATAAATGGGCATCATCAATTTATAAATACAGAAGTGAAGATTATATTAATTCATTCACCCAGGCATTTATTTTTCATGTCCTTTTTTTAATTTCTTTTTTTATTATTATACTTTAAGTTCTGGTGTTATTCCACAGAAATGGATTAGAAGCATGTTGAGGTACAAACTGAAAATTGTGCCAGAGCATCATTGTTGGCTTAGATTATATCATGAACTTTTTTTCTCATAATGATTTTCATGGAACCTGGCAAAATGTGAATTGAAAAACAGCGTTTTCCTAATGGGCTATGGACCTCTCATGACAGAATTATTTGGCGTCTCCATAAAAATGCAGATTCCTGGGTCATACTCCAGCTCTCTCTATTGAGAAAGCTCTGTGTGAAGTCTATAGAATTTACAGTTAATGGATTCTCCAGATGATTCCCAAAGATCTCAAGTTTAAACCTCACTGTTCAAGATTCTCTTACTCTTCATGCCATCCCTTCTGACCGTCTTGGCTTCAGTTCTTTTCTTCCATTTTCTACACCACCTTATTAATTTTAAAAGTCTTCTTTAACTTTCCTGACTCAACCTAAATCCAAGGGATGGAAATTAGTAGTTGAAGAGGTAAAACAACAACCAAAAAAGGATGAATATTAACACCAAGAAAGACCCTAGGTTATAAAATAGGACCTTACTCCTCACCTGTCCTTTTTCGTCTTTTGTTCTGTTTCTTATAGGTGAAAGGTAATGACTTTGGTCATTGTAATCTTGAAATTACCTATGAGTTACAGCAGAGTGAGTGATTCTCTGCTGGGCTGTGCATCAAAATCACCTGTATTCCACATGTTCATCAAGCTGAGAGAAATACTACAACTTATCTAGAGTCACAGGGGATATATATACACACACACACACACACACACACACACAAAAAAAACTAAAATTGAACCTCAAGAGATGAAAACCACCATATCTGAGATAAAAAATACTCAAGATAGAATTAACAACAAATTAAATATTTTAAAAAAGATTAGTAAACTTGAAGACATGATAATAGTAACTATCCAAAATGAAACACACAGAAAATTAAATGTTAAAAAAAAATCAATAAGCTGTAGGACAACTTCAAGCCACCTAATATACATGCAATGGAAGTTCCCAAAGGAAAGAATACGATACAAAAGCATGCTGCGTAAAAGAATAAATTGATAGATAGAAAGTTAAAATTACAAGCTTCTGCTCTTCAAAGACTGTTAGGAGAATAAAAAAGGAAGCCTTAGACTGAGAGAAAATATCTGCAAATCATATGTTTGGTAAAATGCTTATGTCCAGAATATATAAATAACTCTTTAAAATTGAATAGTAAGGAAACAACTAAATAGGTCAAAGGTTTGAACAGATAACTTCTGTTCAAAGATTTATTGTTGGCAAATGAGCACGTGAAAAAATGCTTGATATCCTTAATCTCTAGGAAAGTGCTACTGCACAGCTATTAGAATGACGGAAAATAAAAAGACCAGCCATACCAAGTGCTGGTGAGAGATGTGGAGATTTTACATTCCCACATTGCTAGTGAGAGTGTAAAATAGTACAGCCATTTTTGAAAAAACAGCTTGGCATTTTCTTAAAAAGATAAATACACGCATATACAATGATCTAGCCATCCCACTCCTAGATATGCACCCAAGAGAAATAAAATCGTATTTCCACACAAAAACTTGTATACAAATGTACATAGCAGCTTTGTTTGCTATAGCCAAATT
This sequence comes from Cacajao melanocephalus, assembly GCA_963573385.1. Taxonomy (NCBI): domain Eukaryota; kingdom Metazoa; phylum Chordata; class Mammalia; order Primates; family Pitheciidae; genus Cacajao; species Cacajao melanocephalus. Next base: position 19,943 of record CAUYLG010015188.1, on the reverse strand, counting down.
ATCAGATACATCCCAAATGTCCATCAGCAAGTGAAGAGATAAACAGAAGATATTATATGCATATAATAGAATACTACCCAGCAATAAAACGGAATGAACTAGTGATATACACAACATGTATGAATCTCTAAGTAATTATACTGCATGAAAGAAGCCAGACAAAGAAGTATGCATCCTGTATGAATCCACGTATTTAAATTCTGGAAAACGCAAACAGATGTACAGTGACAGAAAAGAGGTCAGTGGTTGCCTGGGGACAAGAGGTGGGTGGAAGAGGAGCAGGAGAGAGAGAAAACAAAGGGGCACAAGGAAACATTTGGGAGTGACATGTTCATTATGTCATTCTGGTGATGATTTCACAGATGTATACATAGGTCAAAACTCATCAAATTATAAACTTTATTGCAATTTATTATATATCAATTATAAGTCAATAAAGCTGTTAAAAATTCAATGGTGGGAAGAGAGGAGTGATGCATTAGATTAATAAGTGGTCATTAGTGATAACTCCTGGGCCCTGAAACAAAAGATTAGGAAGGAAAGCTTTTGTTGCTCATGCCAAATGGTGCTGTATATCAGTCTTCACATTAAAAAAAATCATACCAAAGAACTGTGGCTAAAGTATATTTGTCCTCTTTTGATTCCAGTGCTATCCAAAAAGTAAGCATGTAGTACTTTGTAATACTCAAAAATTTCAAAGACTCTCTACTTTTGTGCTGCTTTTTTCTCTCTCATTCTGGAAGTCCTCTAGCCACACACATTAATGACAGAATGTAAAGCTATCTTTACCTGGGAAGCTCAAGAAAAGCTGTAATGCTCTCAAAGATCTCCAATTCTTTAAGCCTGGTCAAATTCTGAAAATAACAAAGGATGTGATGGAGTATTAAAACAAGTTGTTTTACTCTTGGCAACACCCATACGGATTGTACTGACACCTAACCAGCCTGTTCTCATTCGCTCTAAATGGCAACAAGTTTCTCTAGTGTGGCTTCCACTCTTCTTGGCTCTCTCTGTCTCCTTAATGGGATTTCCCACTGAAGTCAACATTAAAAGATTTAAATGTCCCTCTACCCATATTTGTCATCACCCAGATCCTTTGACTGTCAAAATTGAATTCCATTTTAACAACTGTTACTTGTGGAATTCTTTCATTCATGTGAAAAATATTTATTGTATACCCACCATGTTTTCATATGTTGAATCAAACATACAAATTTTCTGACCTCATGATGTTGCAGGGTCAGAGAGGCTGAACATAAACCAACGTGGAATGAACATATTCATAGAATTTGAAGCATTGCATTGAATAGGCAGGACTTAGTGAGATCAAAGCAGAAAATTACTATATTCCTATAGCTACTCTAAACATATTCAGGACCATAATTTACCAGCACTCTACTCTCCAAATTCTGAGGACACAAAACAAGCTCTCCAAATGGTATCTAAACTCCAGTATTCCAGTACTTTGTTTAGAAAGACTTTTCTTCTACTATCTTCCATTTCGGCTTTTTTATACTGTTAAAGCATGTGATAAGCCAAGGCTTGTGAAACTATTTCCTGGCAGACTGCATGTGTGGTCTAGCCCCTGGCTTTGGCATGAGGGCGTTCTTGGCTCTTACTGCTTCAGACTCGGCCTCTATTCCTGAGTGTTCAGTTGAAATCAAGTCATAAAGCATTCATGTTAACATTCCTGTTAAAGAATTATAGATTGTTGACATTTTATAGCAGGAAAGAACTAAGAAGACCATGTAATTCAGGTGGAAAACAGGTTTTATCTCTCACTCTAAATTCAGATGGTTGGTGGTGACTGCCTAGAATGAGTAACAAGGCTCAGGTTCAAGCTGCTAAGAATGCAATGAGAGATCGTGGAAGTGGCCAAGGTTAAGAGACAGAGCGATGATAGCTGTATGCTGGGTGTCCGCCATAAACTAATCATTTTCAGGGTGAGGAGTGCTACATATAAAGAGACTGTTAAAGGTTTCTGTTGTACATCCAGTGGCTCCCTATTACCTACAAAATAAGGCTTGGCTTAGCTTCTCTTTTTTTTGAGACGGAGTTTTCTCTTGTTGCCCAGGCTGGAATGCAATGGCACAATCTCAGCTCACCTCAACCTCTACCTCCCTGGTTGAAGTGATTCTCCTGCCTCAGCCTCCCGAGTAGCTGGGATTGCAGGCATGTGCCACTGAGCCCAGCTAATTTTTTTGTATTTTTAGTGGAGACAGGGTTCCTCCATGTTGGTCAGGCTGGTCTCGAATTCCTGAGCTCAGGTGATTCGCCAGCCTCAGCCTCCCAAAGTGCTGGGATTATAGGCATGAGCCACCGCGCCTGGCTGAGGCTTAGCTTCCTAACCGGTAATCAGAAGATGCAATTTGGCAGTGGTAACACAAGTTCAGGCTTATCTTCTGCTACTTGCCTGGTCCTCCATGTATTTGAAGGTCACCAACAACGGACCACTTGTCTTTCCTTAAACCCACAATGAACTCATAGCTCTATGATTTGTTTACGTGGGGTCCTTCCCTGTACTTAGAATTGTCTGCTCCCAATTTCCCCTTACTAAAATACCATCTCCTTCATGAAACCCTTCCTCATCGCCACAGCTCCCTCCTTCTCCCATTGCACTTGATCTGTGCCTCTCATGGATATGTTCTATCTGGTACTTCAATGAGATGTTTTTGTGTTTGCAACACCCTGTATGGCACAGACTGCTACAACTCTCCTCATATCTCTTTTCTGCTTCCCCTGGAGTGATCAAATCCCCAATGTTTAGCTGAGTACATGGGTGCTAGAATAAAGACATAACTTCCAAGCCTTCATTTTAGCTGGGTGGTGTGACTGAGTTATGATCGACGTGATATAAGTAGAAGCTTTAAACGCAACCTCTAGAAAATCATCCTTAAAGAGAGGGCCTGTGTTTTTTTCTTCCCTTTACCCTTCTTCAACTCTAGAATGCAGTCATGATGGTGGAAACCTTAACCAGACATGTTAGACCATGAGAAGAAAGCCCTGTGTCGAAGATGGTGGAGTAACTTCATAGGAAGAGTCACCAGACAAGTCCAGGTCTGTACTGTTTACTTCTTCACTTTGTTTACCCAAGAGAAAATAAATGCCTCTCCTGCGTAAGCCATTATTGTGGGGTTTCTGCCTCTCACAGCCAAATAAGTGTTCCAACCTTCCTTCTTCCCTATTCCATCCCACTCTACACAGTAAGCAATAAACCCCTCAAAGAAATGAATTCCAGCAGATGCTTGAAACTCAAAAGCCAGCAATAGCCAGGCAAGTGACATTAATGTGTGAGTGGTTGGGGTTTGGGAAGGCCCATGGAGCAATGAGTCTCATGGCAAAAGGGAAGCTGTACAAACTAAACAAAATATCTAGTTTAATGTTTCACACATTTTTTAAAATTGTACTTTAGGTTCAAGGCTACATGTGCAGATCATGCAGGGTTGTTGCAGAGGTACTTACATGGCAAGGTGGTTTGCTGCCTCCATCCCCCATCACCTATATCTGGTATTTCTCCCCATGTTATCCCTCCCCAACCTTCCCATCCCACGCTGTCCCTCCCCAACCCCCACCAACAGACCCCAGTGTGTGATGCTCCCCTCCTTGTGTCCATGTGTTCTCATTGTTCAACATCTGCCTATGAGTGAGAACATGTGGTGTTTGATATTCTGTTCTTGTGTTTTACACATGTTAAATGAAAAAAATGCAGCTTTTCCAAGAAGACCTTTTTTGGAGTTTGTTTGACTTAATAAAAATTTTTCTTCCTCTGCACATCCACAACATTTTAGCAACAATTTAACCTCTTCCTGCTTTTTATTAAGATGACTTAAGGGCCAGGTGCAGTGGCTCATGCCTGTAATCCCAGCACTTTGGGAGGCTGAGGTGGATGGATCACCTAAGGTCGGGCATTTGAGACCAGCCTGAGCAACATGGAGAAACCCCATCTGTATTAAAAATACAAAATTAGCCAGGCATGGTGGCACTTGCCTGTAAGCAACTCAGGAGGCTGAGGCAGGAGAATTGCTTGATCCCAGAAGGTGGAGGTTGCAGTGAGCCAAGCCACCTCACTCCAGTCTGGGCAACAACAGCAAGACTCCATCTGAAAAAAAAAAAAAAAGATGACTTAAAAGTTCATTTCATATTCCTATTTTTTCAACTTCTTGAGGGCAGGATAGTTGACATATAGTATTGATCTTTGGGTCCTCCAGGACACCTCAGGTGCTGGTAGGCATTTGCTGGATTGCTTCTGCACTGATAGAAGTGAGCAATAGCTCATAAAACATGCTGAAAAAATAACTTCAAATCCATATTCATGGTTCTGCCTCGCCCAGAGTTGGGACCAATCACTATAGGTGGCAGTGCTTTGTCTAATTTACTCCCAGTTGTTGATAAACATAAAAGCCTGTAGACAAACATCTGGGGACATCAATGTTGCAGCTCTCAGAGCTGAGGCTTAGAGCTGGTTCAGCCCACTCAGGCGGGACTTCGGTGTCAGCTTTATCCCGCAGAAACCCTGCTTGTTTCTTCTAGTTGTTAAACAAAGTAAAAACCCACCTGCTCAGCCTGAGCAACTGTTTTCAATCAATAATTAAGTAACTTTAAGGTCCCGATCTATACAAATTTATCAATATTTTCACTGAAAAGGGATCAATATAGAAAGAGGGAAACATTCAAGTAAACCCTTTTAATGGCCACGTTTTGGCTGTTGGGAAGTAAATGAATTGATTAAATGAGTGGCCAATATTGGCCTGCCAATGCAATTCTTTTCTCATTTTCATAAACATTCCCACCAACCTAGTTTAACCCTCTCCCTTGGTGTTACCTTACCTTGATAAAGTTCTGTTCTAAATGTTCTACTCAAGAGGGGGCATATGCTTACATTATGTAAGAGAGTTTCTGAGTTAATAATTATTGAGAAGCGACTATATCCAGGCATTGTGCTAGTGCTTCACAGGAATCATTTAATGCTGACAAAATTCTGTGAGATAGATGTCATTATTAATTTCCATTCTGCAGATGAAGGAACAAAGGCTTTAGAAAAGTGAAATACTTGTCTCCAAATCACAATAATGAGGGACAGTTGGAGCCAGTACTTTCACCTTGTTCTAATATCCCCTGCCCTATTCAGCATTCCACACTGCATCCTTGCATTATCCAACCTGCCCTCCCACCACTGCGGGCCCCACTGCTGATGCTCGGCTCTTACGCAGAGTCTGATGATGAGGTTTTTGCTCCGAGTAGGTACAGCCATAATGTAAAATGAGTAATCCCTTTGGCCTCCATTCACTTCTTTCATTCTGGCCAACTGTTGCCATCACTCAGAACATTTCTGGAGATTTGTCCGCAGAGCCCATAGAAGTCACCATCTCTGTAATCCGAATGAGTTTAAGATCCCAGCTCCACTATTTCCTGGCTGTATCATCTTGGGCAAGTTATTTATTCTCTCTGAGCCTCAGTGTGTGTGTTTTCATCTTAGGTATAATAATAGGGGTGTTGTGAGGATTAAGTGAGATTATCCACATAGAGCACAGTGTGGCACATTTGTAGTAGTATCTTCTGAGAACAAATTTTTTCTGCAAAAGTTACTTGGAAACAGGTATAATAAAGAAAAAATGAATGTGTTAGTCCATTTGTGCTTCTATAACAAACTACACAGACGGAGCAATTTCTAAACCATGGAAATTTATTTCTCACAGTTCTGAAGGTTCAAGATGCCAGCAGGTTCAGTGTCTGCTGAAAGAGCACTGTCTCTGTTTCCAAGATGGTGCCCTGTTGCTACATGCTCCAGAGGGGACAAATGCTGTGTCCTGACATGGTGGAGGGGACCAAAGGGGCAAAAAGGAGCAAACTCCCTCCATCAAGCCCTTTTATAGGAGCACCTAATTCATGAGGGCAGAGACCTCCTGATTTATTCACCTCCTGCAGATGAAACCTCCCAACACTGTTGAATTGGGAATTAAATTTCAGCATGAATTTTGGAGGGGGCAAAAATACTCAGCCCATAGCAAAGATGATCCAGTTTAGGCTGGAATAAAAAATTAAGTGTGGCTCTAAAACACTCTAACAGGTGTGCTTGGCTGCCTTGCCCACTGCTGAACAAAGATCCCAAAGTTGATTTCCAGACCTTCCGGCTCAGTGCCACAGCCTGGCTTAAGTCTGCAGCCTCCCAAGAAGACCATTCCAAAGGCAAAAGCACATTTGAATATGTAATTTCAGACAGACTTTTTCCAAAAAAAATATATTGCACATGCAATAAAATGGATAAATCTCATAAACATTGAATGATAAAAAAAACAGAAAAATAAGATTATATACTGTATAATTCTATTTATATAAAGTTCAACAATAAGCCAAACTAATCTCTGGTGACACAAATCAGAGATTGCCTCTTTCTGGGAAGTGGTACTAAGGGAGAAGGAAGAGGAGGGAGCCTTCCATCCTTGAAATAGTCTATATCTTAAATTGGGTGTGGTCATGAGCATGTACATACGTGAAGATTTATTGAGATGGACACTTAAGATTAGGCACTTCAGTATATTCATGTCATGCCTAAATGTTTTTAATTGTCATACTTTATATTTATAATCTGAGTGGCCTTCTCTCAGTCTCTCCACCCACCCTTGCCCCTGCTCACCCACTGCACCCCCAAGATTGAGCTGGACTCATCATGAGATAACAGAAAAAGAGGCTGATGGGAAATACCCAATTTGAGCTGAAAAATTGACTGTGTGGGCCCTGCCACAGAAGATGTTTATCCAGTCTGTTGGTTTCTAACAATAATGCCAACCCTCACGTTCAGAATTTATTTGTAGATCAAATTTTAAATATGCAAAATGGAAGTGAACATATATTTTTCAAACCCCAATTTCAAGATCATAAATGCAGAGAGAGAGAGAGAGAGAGAGAGAGAGTGTATGTGTGTGTGTCTGTGTGTGTGTGTTTGTGTGTGTGTGTGTGTATGTATGCATGTGCACTCCTTTCTGTGCATGTGGATACATAGACTGGTCTTCTTTTGTACTTTGGAAGAAGCTTTCTCTAAATATGTATGTCCTCAACATTTATCAGTGAGACCACAGTATGAAAGTATGAATCTTCATCTTCAACATTTAACTAACAAAAAACCAGAGGCCATCAAGTTGGAAGAAATCTTCGTAGTAGAGGTCATTGGCTCATCTTTCCACCATGTCAGGACTCTTTTCAGTGGTAGCCCTGATGGAGGATAGAGATATCCCCATGAAGTTTAATTAAGACACCTAGAGAATTTCTGTCTTGTTTGCCACTAGGCCATCTGAGAATGTGAGAGAGGCTGAAGTATGGGTATGGGCCAAAAAAGAAGAGCTGCCAAATAGCTTTTATGTGTAATCAATACAGAACAATTCAACAGCAATAAGAATTGCTACATCTCCCCTTGGGCCCTCTGCCTTGTCTTCTAAAGCCAGCCACATTAAGTTTAGAGCAATTCAGTGCTTAGATTGTTGGAAATAGGCATATCAGAGAAATGCAAAAGTTGCACTGGCATTTTAGGTTTGCTCTGCCCTTCAGCAGAGATGGAAATCTTACCTCCCATTACATCTGTCCAGGTCATCCAGGAGTCGTCAGCCGCCCTCAGCTGTTGGGAGCCATTGTACACACTTCATTTCTTTGTAAATATTTTTTTCAAAGGTTTATTTTTTTTTAAGAATTAATACACATTCTCATCTGTAAAGGTTGAAACTCCCGTCTGCCATTTCTCTCTGCCCTTCGTGGAATTGCCTCTCCCTTATGGAGCACAGCTGAGAAGTGTTCACTTATGCTCTATAGAAAAGGATTTCCATGTGACAGATGGCAAATTTCAAACTACAAAAGTGATCTGAAAATTGCACAAAGCACTTACTAGCTGCTGATGGGCCTCAGTCGTGAAGAATTATTAATCTGTGGATGTAGAAATTGGGTAGTTAATGATAAAAAGGGTGCAAAAGATACATTTAAGAAGAAAGTAGATATTTTTGTGTTTCCAATCTATATGGTCACATTTTAAGTATTTGCCACTGTGTTTCTTTTAAAGAGAAAAATAACCTGGTTACTATTTATATGTCAAAATATAACACTTGATAATGTGCATCAGTTTTAAGAAAATCTCCTATGTTGTCCTTGTCATGCCATAGGCTAGGATAGCCACTGGAAAAACAGCTAACTAAATTTTTAGAAAGAAACTAGAGTTGAGATGTATATTAAGGTAGAGAAGCCCCTTCCCCTAAATTGTATATGAAATATTTGCCGGGAACTTTTCATCACTCTCCCCAAATGTTTAACGGAATATTCAGTACCCAAAAGCACTGAAAACAGATCACCTATTGTTTCTGTGTCTAGTGATATGAATATAATAAGAATGAAACCCAACCAATCATATAGCATAAAAGAAAGAAGGAAAACCAGCATTTCTCATGTACCCACTATGCATGAGACATCATGCTAGGATAAGAGTGACTCTAATCCTGCTGCGAGGAATAAATCAAACAATGGGTATAAAGAACATAGCACAACAACATGTGCTTAGCAGAGATTTAACAAATGTTACCTATATATATCAGGTAATGTGTATGTGTTTCTTTTCTTTTTTAAAGTCACAACCACTTTGCTATTTAAGACTGAAACATGTTTAGGATTTCCTCAGTTAATATAATAATTAGTCCAAAATTCAAACATTCCAGAAAGAAAAAAGGAAAAAAGCAAATGTCTCCCAAAGCCAGTCACCATCAACATTTTGTTGACGATTCTTGCATAACCCTCTCTTTCTATACACTCACGCGTATACAAGTTTACATAGTGGCATCTTACTGCTTATGTATTTTGTTAACTGACTCTTGGATTCCACGGCCCGTCCTGATGTTTGCAAGGTAGAGATCATTGTTTTCATTTGGGGGAGTTGAGAAATTCAAAGCTCAGAGAGGTTGTATACATTTTACCAAGGTCAGTCATTTTGCTATCAAGGGAGCAAAGCTAAAATTTGAATTCTAATCTATCTAATCGAAACCCGTGCTCTTTCCACACAAAGAAGAAACATACAGTAATTGCAAATTTCCCTTAAGAAAAATTCAATTGTACACAAATTTAATTCTATAAACCTTTTTAGCAACTTGTTTCCAGTACATATGAATGGCAAGCTAGTCCTGTTGGGAGTAATTTTAAAAAGAGAGAACTGGGGTTTGGGAATACAAAGGGGAGGTAAAAACAGATGGCAAAGAAAAAGGAGAAGATTTTGCACTGCAGCCTTGGGAAAGATAAGGGAAGATGAAGGGAAATCGCTCCAGCCTTAGAACTGTGCCTCTCTCTGAGGAGGGAGTGCAACGTGTTTAGGAGGGCCAGGCAGCAACAGGAGCCCAGGCGAGAAGTTACCATTCACAGACCTAAGCAATCTAATCCCAAGGGCGTTCCAGGAGGGAAGAGCACTAAATACTTTCTTAGCAGAGAATAACTGAGGGTCTCCAATGCCTTTTCCATCTCAGGCAGCCAAGTCTCTGCTTCTGACTCCACTGAAGAGACTGGAGGGGGCATCAAAGAAGAGGAGCTCCAGCCATAAAATCAAAAAAGCGTGAAACATTTGGTTGGAGGATGAGAAAGACACATAGAAATTCTTGTTAGCATGCGTATTACCTTTAATTAATATTTATCTCTATCTTTAAACATGCTTATTAGCATGCATATCAGAGTAAAACAAATTGGCAACCACCAGTTTTCAGGAGAGATGCTGAAAAGTTTCAATTAAGCTAAACATGGCAAGGGAAATAAATGTACATGTATTATTACTAATTTAGTGTGAGAAAAGTCATCAATTGACTATATTTGGTGTTTATTTTTGCAGTTAAATTTCCTTAATAGAAAGGTATTTATAGGAGATTTTATGTAAATATTTCTGACCTTTGTCTTCATTGTTTTCTCCTGTAAGGTCTTCATTTCCTCAAAAGTGTATTCTCTCACCACAGGAATTTTCCAGATCCTTCCTTACTTCCCTATATTAGCCAGCCACTTGGACTGAAATAATGATATGGAAGGACAGGGAAAGATGGGACAACCCATTTTCCTTTCAGCCCTTCCTTACTCACCAGTAAGCCAAAGGCAGAAAGCACTTACAGGATGTGCTCATATCAAGAAGTGAAAAAGGACAAAACAGTTGAGCTACTTCAGTGCTAGGTTTCCACTGTTCTGGTTAGAACAAAATACATATGTATGCATGAAGCAACAAATACAATTTGTGAAGTTTTACTGATTCTGCACACATGTTCAATGTTCTATTTACATTTAAAATGGGCATTGCACACTTGATTTTCAGTCTAAGATATTCTATCACTAGTTTATTACTTTGAGTAAGTTATCTACAAATCTGTGATCCTGTATTCTGTCTTTAAAATGAAAGTAATAGTATTTACTGTCCAGTGTTGCAGTGTGAACAACTGAGATACTCTAAGTAGTAGTTATGTATCTTAACAATCATTTATTTGGCTTCTGATATATGCCAGAGCATTTGAAATTCAAAATAAAATATAGTTTCTGATCTCAAGAAATTCACCATTCAATGGAAGAGGCAAGATTATATACATATAACTAGAATGAGATTTAGAAGTGCCAATAGAGGTAGGTACAAAATGAGAGGGAATATGGAAAAGCATCACTCTGGAAGACAGATGAGATTTCTCCAGGTAGACAAGATGGGCAGTTGTTTCCATCAGAAGGAAGGGCGGTGAAAAGACAGGATGTGGTGCAGCAGCATGGCTCATTGAACGGCCGAGAGGAGGCGGAAGAGGCAACAGGAAACAGGCTCCAGGGCCTCATAACATTCACCTGTTAAGAAATCTGAATTTCTATTGCAGTTTGTCTCTTAAATATGATCTTTCTCTGATAGACCATGATCCACTGGTTCACGAAACAAAAACTTTGTGTCACCAACTGAATTTTCCTGGTAGACAGATTTCCAGATTTCTAAAGAATGGGTGTTTGAGCATAAAGTAGCTGGTATCCTCTGTATTGTCAACCCTGACACAGAAATTCACAAGGAATAACAGCATCTAGAGTTTTCTGTGCAAGTTATTTATAGAAGAAAGCCAGAGCGGCTATAGGAGTCCTGTTATTCACCCAGGATGACATCCCAATTCATTCATTCACTCTTCCTACAAAGGTTGCCTGGCCCTGCTCAGGCTGCAGGGTGGAGCTGACATGCCCCTGCCTCCAGATGTCGAGCTGCTTCATAATCACCAAGCAGTGGCACCTCATACTATCCCATTAGAGAGGCGTGTGCAGCCCGCTTGTTGGGCATGTTGATGCAAGCTTGGGAAGGAAAACATAATTCACTTTTGCCAGTGACAGAAATGTTAACACTTACTTGAAATAGCTGATAATCTGACACAGGAGAGTTAAAGGATTACTGTATTTCATTTGGCTAATAAGAAAAGCTGTTTAAAAGCCATATTAAAAAGACTTAATGTATGGTGACTGAGCATTGCTTTAATGTATTCTGTGTCATCAACTATTAGAATGATTTTCCCCTCTTATGTTGCCATGGATTTTTGCCTCTTTTCTCTGAGAAGAGATCATAGAAAGCAGCATCCATTCGACAGAGACTTTCCAAAGAAACATTCGATCAATAAGTATTTCTTGAGCACCTACTGTGTGCCAGTCACTGCACTAGGCGGTCGGGATTCAAGGTCTCAGACCTCTCAACAGGGGCATGTTTTTGGAAAGAATCAGTGGGGAAAGACAGTAGACAAAAGATATTGAAAAATCATGTTTGGGATTGAGTTGATATATGACATAATCATATTTAACTCTCATTTATTAGATGAGGAAACTGAGGACTAGAAAACCAAGTGACTTGTGGAGGGGGCATGGCTAATTAGCGGGAAACCTTGGCCTGGAGCCATGATCTTTTGCTTCTCTTTTTGATGCTGGAGCACAATCTCCTGCAGTCACAAGAAAGAATTATGAAATAATGTGTTTGCAGCAAGGCAAGAAGCCCAGTAAAACAAAATCCCACGGGGCTCCAGAGCCCCTCAGCATCCACGGGGAGCGCTAGAGTCCATGACGAAGATGCCTTCAGTTCTGTCCACACTACGCAAGATCAGGCTGCTTTACCCTCTTGCACTGGAGGCCTGCCCCCTTTCTGGTGGTTTCTCCTGGCCCAGTGCCTCTCCTCACTATCCAGGGCACTTTCAGCTCAGAAGATATTATCAGGAAATAGCTACATTCCCCTACCCCGACCCTCACCACTTAGCGAAATTAGCTCTTTCTACAGCTGAAGTAATCAGGCCTAAATTCAAACACCTTTCTTTATTTCTTCCTTCCTTCCTCCCTCCCTCTCCATCTCTCTCTCCCTCCCTTCCCCTCTGTTTCTTTCTTTCTTTTTCTTTCTTCTCTTTTTCTTTCTCTTTCTCTTTCTTTCTCTTTCTTCTTTTCTTTCCCTTCCTTCCTTCCTTTCTTTTCTTTTCTTTTCTTTCTCTTCCTTACCTTTTAGCGTGTGCCTCATGTTCAAGGTACCAGGTACCATTCCTCCTTCTCAGGACTTAGAGTTCCCTACCTCCCTGAGATATTGTGATCCAAAGGCAACATGACTCCATTCTCAAATAATACAGCAAAATGTCTCCCCTAACCCTCGGGATCCTTATCCCCCACAATGGCAGGGCTGTGTGTTCCTTTGCCAGAAGATTGCTATTGCAGGGGTCAAAACTGACAAGGGAGCCCAGAAACTAATGCAAATGGTTAGTGGCTCCCCTTTCTGCCTGCCCTAATTTCTAGGTGAGTGTGGCCCACCTTGGTGACAAGAAGCAGGAAGCAATTGAGGTGGTTAATGCATTACAGCCACCTCAAATCAGGGTTCTTTTGTACAGAGGTGACCACAAGCAGTGGCCACACAGGTTAAGCCATGTGGATCTACAGATACCTTGTTTACTTTTACTACAAAGTCAGAAATGTCTGCAATAATGGGCTCAGGAAATTGGTCTAAATAATTCAAGGATATTATTCTCAGAATTCTATTCTTTGCCTGCTGTATAAACTAAATTCTTCTCTATATCCTCCATAAATTAGACCTCACCATAAAAACCATGTGTTTTTCTACTCTTAATTTTTGTTTGCTGCATTTACAAAAGGCGTTCTTTGTTGTAATTTCATTGACATGAGGAGTTTCACTACCACCACCACTCCGTGTATCTGGCACAGCTTCCTTTTGGATCAGCTTTGCCCTTGACTCACCTCACTCTTGATTTCCCAAAGAGGCAAACACACTCACATCTCCCACTCATTGCTTTGTCTGTCACACCCGCTGCCTCACATAAATTTACTAACTTAGCATATCATGTTTCTATGAAACATATTAATACATTTCCTTTCTCCCATAAAAGAGGTTTACTTCTAATCAATCTTAAGGAACACTAATAATCTTAACAGTATTAGTATTACTAATAAAATCTCCATCATTTATGATGTGCCTACCATGTGCCAGGCCTGGTGCTAAATGCTTTATATGAGTCACCATGGTTATTATTTTTATAATTTTTATTTCACAAATGAGGCTCAATAAGGTTGGGTAAATTATCCAAAGTTATGCTAGTTATAATTATTTATGTCCAGTCTTCAAATCTAGGTCCTTGTGACTCAAAGCCCACTGGTTTAGCAGTTCCCTCTAGCTTAACCTCTAATTTGTTCTCCTGGAGCACTGCACAAAAGTCAAAATACTTGGTTCTGAGTGGCGAGCCTTGGTCATTAACCCTGATTCTCAGAGAAGTTGACATCTTCCAGATTCCACAGTCTGTGCCTTTGCAGCCTGCCTTCTTAGGAAAAAAAAATATTTAGTTCTCATAATTTTTGTTCCAACTAAGTAAAGTCATGGTGTGTCTTTTAGACATTGAAAAACAGAACAGAATTCTATCAATAGTAGTTGAATGAATCCAGCTAAATTGAAGGTATATTTTGTCCTGGAAAGAGAGGGATAGAGTTGAAGCTAGAAGACTTTGATTCATTTACTAGCTCCACCATTGAGTATTTTTGTGCTCTTAATCTTTCTGACCTCAATTTCCTGATCTGTGGAAGGGGAGAATATTATCCTTCTCCCAGAATCCTTGGGAGGATTTAAGGAGACCCTGCTGGAGAGGCTCTGGGCACAGTGCCTGGCATATCAGCTGCTGCTGATCTTGTTGGTTACATTTGAATCTTAATTTATCTGAATTTTCCTGAAATATCTATGTAGAAGCAAGTATAATCTGAAATCAGATCCTGATCTCTTTACATATTCTTCCCTGGAGATTGTACTATTATTGATAAAATGTCACATTTATCAGCATTCTTTTCACCCCTGCATCTATATTACATGCATATCACAAAGTAGGTAGTTACAAAAAAAAAAAAAAAGACATTTCCCATCCTTATCCTTCGGGTCTTCTCCCTGAATTAACCTCTGTTTGAAAATACTGAAAGCTAAATGTGAATAAAAAATGCAAAGTTCTCCAAACTAGAACTCAGGTCAGTGTTCAGGAACCAAAATCTTGCTTTATTGATACTTACAGAAAATTCCTGGGATATTCACCACTATTCTCCAGTGCTTGCTACATCACAGAAATGCCTGTGATCCTCTGACCTTTTGATCAATTGCTAGCCTATCATCTAACATCTTCTGCTAAGAGCAGGGTATCCCTAAGAGTAGGTATTAATTATTAATATGTGTTAATAATACATTGCATTACCCTTTCACTGGAGTGCAGGCTTTTGGATCTAGTCAAGTTTTATAAATTGTTGTCAATTTGAATAGGCATGGCATTTTTCAATAAATCATTGCAGTCTGGATCACTTTACCCCATGTACCCTCTAGTCAATTGCCCAGGAAAGAGAAATGCCTGACGAGAGATATAATGTTTTTGTTTATTACAAATCTATTCCATCTATTTATTTTTCTGAAAACAGCACTCATGTTTTTCTGAAAGTTCTGCCAGAGCTTAGCCCATCCAAGTGGATCAATTAAACAAACTGATTCTTCCTCTGTCCTCAGAGGTGGGCATTTGACCCACAACTAGCCAATTAGCATGCAGCAATCCACTGGTTCAGTGATGGGCATGTGACCCAATCAGAACCAATCAGAACTAATCTCAAGACCTCCCCCTGAGCTTGGTTCCTCATCTGAGAGAGAGAGAGAGAGAGACAGAGAGACAGAGAGAGAGAGACAGAGAGAGAGAGAGAGAGAGAGAGTGTGTGTGTGTGTGTGTGTGTGTGTATGTGTGTGTGAAGGGAAGGGATGTTGCCAGAGGGGGACACGTTTTATGTGGGCCCATGTTAGAAAGATTGGGAGGAAAGAAAATAATGAGCATGATCTTTTTTAAAAAATCATGAAGAATTACTTCTTGAAAGATCATTGCTACCATTTATGGAGGAATTTGTGCTAGGCAGCTGTACTAAATACTTTATATCAATCATCTCATTTAATTCTCACAATTTCATGAGGTAGACTGTACTATTATTATACATTATTATACACATTTTAACATTTGATGCAATAAGCAACTTGCCCAAAGTCACACAGCAAGGAAGTAAAAGAGTCAGGATTTAAACCTAGATCTGTCCTTCCCTAGTGCCCAGCTCTTCCTCTGAATAAATCGGTTACTTGCCCATCTAATTGACAGTGTACAAAGGGCTCCTAAATATCCCATGATGTAGACTTGTTAAATCAAGTTTCTATTAGATGAGAAGGGAAACAATGTTTGTTACTTTATTCTTCTGGGAATTGAAATATTTTTATCATTGTACTTCCACAATGGGTGTTTTAAAGAGACAAATATCAAGGCCTGTGTTCCTTCTCCTAGCCAAACTGGCTTCAGACCTATGTGGAATTTAGGCAATGGTGCCCTTCCAATGGTAATAGGAAATCTAGTGTTATCAGGTGCACTTCCCTTTATTGATAAAAATTTTTTGGAATTAGATAATTCAAAATTACCTTGAGATGTAACTTTGAATTTAGAAACATAGAATTGAAAAAAAAAGTGATGGATAATTTCTGGTGACATGAATGGACCTATGAAATATGTATTTCTCTTCTCCCCATTTTGCATCAACTCATTTGGTATTTCAGTTTGTGTAATAGTTAAAACTCCTGGCAGAGCAGAGGCAGTAATTGCAAACAGCTGTAAAGTATTACTCATCTTGCTGATCAAAATGACTTCCCACTAAATAAACCATGAAAAAAGCTTTTCCACCCACAGAGAAGTGAAGTGTAAATGATATATAGACTCTACCATGAAGAGATCAACAGATTGCATTTTCCTATAACTATGGTTTTATATAGCTACAGTCACTTTCAAAAATGGCTTATAAACTCAGCTAGTTCAGGAAAAAGAACTTGGATAATAACATTAAGATGGCAGTGGGGATCCTGGGAAGTGTTGGAAGTCACAAAGCTTTTGAAGAGCCATCTTGATTCCCCTAGGCTTTCCAACCAATGAGAACAATTTGCAGTGTGGTTTTATTCGTGCTTATTTTGGATATCACTCCAGCTCTCTTGCCCTTCGGAGACATTGTATCTGAGGAACATTAGCTGGACATCCATGTCTTGGTTTTTCCATCATGGTTTTGAAGGGTGAAGGGACCCATAGTTGTTGTAGCGTCAATATGTTGATGCTACTGCTGTGGGCATCTGACTGAGCTTCAGCTCCTGATGAAAGAGTAATCTGGTGCCAGCGTCATAGAGCTGACCTCTGGTGTCACTCAAGCTACTTGCCCACACTACACTGCCAGCTCCTTGTGATTCCCCTAAACTAGGAAATTCACTGGGTAATATTCACCAAAAACCAATAAAAACTTCTCCGCACTCAGACATAAATTTCCGTCCCCTATCTCTCTCCTTTCTGTAAATCAAGACTCATATATAAATTGATACTAAACCTATCTTTTCAGTCTTAGTGCTTTTCCCATATTTAGTTGAAATGTAATAATTGTACATATCTATGGGACTCAGAGTGACATTTCAATATATGTATACAATATAGGTATTTCTATATATATAATGATCAAATCAGGGTAACTAACATATCCATTGCATCAAACATTTATCATTTCTTCATGCTGTAAATAAACATTCGAAATATTCTCTTAGCTTTTTAAAAATATACAATAAATTACTGCTAACCATGTTTGCCCTACAGTGCTGTAGACACTAGAACTCATTCCTCCTACCTAGCTGTAAATTTGTATTTGTTAACCAACCTCTCCCTGTTCTCTCCTCCCTGCTGCTCTCCCCAGCCTGTAGTAACCAGAATTCTACTATCCACTGCCATGAACTCTGTGTTTTTTGTACTCCCACATGAGTGAGAACAAGAGAGATTTATCTTTCTGTGCCTCGCTTACTTCACTTAACATAGTCTTCCAGGCTCATCCATGTTGCAGCCAAGGACAGGATTTCATGATTTTTATGGCTAAATAGTACTCCATTGTGAATATATACATTTTAAATCTATTTATCTGTTTTTGCATATTTAGGTTGATTCTGATCTTGGCTATTGTGAATAGTGCTGCTATACACATGAGAGTGCAAGTATCTCCTCAGTATGCTGATTTCCTTTCCTGTAGATAAATGCCTCATGGCGGGACTGCTGGAAAAAAATTATTTTTCTTTAAACCTGATCATGTCTGTCCTCATAAATGTATGTTAAACTCATCTCTTGCCACCAATGCAACCCCACCCCAAGCAGTTGTTTACTTTTCCCTTCCCTTGTTCTCAGCACCCTGTATGCCTCCATCCCCCAGTCTGAGGCCTTTCTATATCATTTCCTATTTGGGGCACTCAGTTTTTATTCAACTTTGGTACTGTCCTTTGAGAATTTGCAACGTGGTTTGGATATGGCACTTTTTATCAGGATGTCACCTAACAGTTGATAAATTCAAGGTAATACCATTCTTTTTCCTGCCAAAGTCAGCTCTTCCTTTCCACAGCACTTTCCTGCCAACACTCCCACTCTTTCTTCTGTTGTACAGGGAGAACACAGGTCACCTCCCTAGCATGAAATGTGTGGGTGCTCAATAAAGATTTGTTGAATACATGAATGAATGTTCCTAGAGTACACTCCTGTAACTGGACTGATCATTACACAGGCGTAAGTTTCATTCTCTAGAAGAGGTGAGTGAGAGTTTATGCTAAGGTTGTAAGCATCCCTCGGGGCAGACTCTGGATATATATTACAGAATTGCTGAACTTGTGGAATGTGCATATTTAATACTGAAAATATTTAATGCCACATGTGTGAGACTTTTGCCAACTGGAATCTGAACATCAACAATTTTGAAGGGCTTACTCTACATTCTCAGCACAAAAATACTTTTTATAAATGCACATATTTATGTGCAAAAGTATAGAAAATTTGCTTTAAAATATACAACAAATTTATTTTAGCAATTGGCCCTGGGGACATAGAAGGAGAATGGGATTGGGATGGTAAGGTGAAGCATTACCTAATAATGCTTTATTTTATTAAAAATAATTACTGAAAACCAATACAATGAATATTAACATGTTAATTGAGGGAGTTGGGAGTATAGTGCTTATATTCTTCTTTACATGTTTTGATATCTTTAATTTTTTCTTTTTTGCTTTTGTTAAGGAAGTAACAGTTTAATTGGCGGTATATCTATAATGGTACATGAAATAATGTCTTATTTCTAAACACTGACATCCTACATCAGATGAAATATTTTAACTATCAAACTTTGATATTACACTATAAAATTAATTGAAGAAAGTCACCCCTCTTTGTTTCTTTTTTCTTTCATTATTATGTGCCCCATGTAATCTGCAGGAATTTTTTTCTAGGCTTTGATTATTTTAAATAAAATCAGAATTTGTTAAAGTTCAGTTAACACTCAGCTGTGAACCCTATGTTACTGGGGTCTTTTTCAATGGCAGATCTTTAAGCATTGTTTCAAACTGTTCTATGTTAATTTGTCTATTGATAATTTATAATTTATTATTAAATACATTAAATTTCTTAGAAAAAGCAAAGAAGTAAAAGGAAATATTTATTAAAATTTAAATAGGCGATCCAAGATGGCCGATTAGGAACAGCTCAGGATTGCAGCTCCCAGTGAAAGAGCAGAGGGTGAGTGGACGCCGCATTTCCAGACGGATTTTTATTGCCCACGGACTAGGAGATTGCCAGGTGGAGGAGCCCTAAGGGTCACCAGCGCGGCTCTTTTGGCTGGCGCAGTGGTTTTGCCGGCACCCTGGTGTGGCAGTTCTCCATACAAAATACACTAGTCTGGGTCTCCCTTCTAGCTGGCAAGTGGAGCTTCGGGAAGGCAGAATCGCCCATTCATCCAATTAAAAAGGGGTCTGAAACAGGGAGCCAGGCCAGGAGATTCCCGGGCAAAATAAGCGCCACGAATATCAGCGCCGCTGTTTCAGCCGGCGCAGTGGGTCGCCGCACGGGAAATCACACAGATCCTGGCGCCTTTTCATCAGACGACTGGAACACCTGGGAGAGAGTCGATCATTCAACCAAACAAAAAAGGCTCTGAGGCAGGGAGCCAGGTGATCAGGATTAGCTGGTCCCACCCCCACAAAAAGAAAAACAGCAATTGGAAATGCTCAGGGTTGAGAGTTTCACAGCAAGCACAGCTGAACCCGGGAGGGTCCAGCTTTGTGGGGGAGGGGCGTCCGCCATTACCGAGGCACTCCACCGCTACAGATGCAGTCCACCATTGCTGAGGCAGCTTGCCGTAACCAAGGCAACCCGCTGTTACCAAGGCAACCCGCCATTACAGAGAGTCCACCATTACAGAGGTGAACCACCACTGCCAAGGCAGTTCTAACTACACCCATATAAACAGGACTGCAAGGAAGTTCACACGGCAGCTGGGCGGAGCCCACAGCAGCCCAGCAAAGCCTAGGCAGGCAGACAGTGACTAGGCTGCCTCTTTGCTGGGCAGGGCAGCCCTGAAAA
>CAUYLG010015185.1:0-65309 GCA_963573385.1 Cacajao melanocephalus | reverse complement strand
AATATAAAGGGATGGAAGGTCTGGGCATGGTTGTTCCTCCATCCCTTTACTGGCACAAAGTGCCTGTAATCCCAGCACTTTGGGAAGCTGAGGTGGGCAGATCACCTGAGGTCACAAGTTTGAGACCAGCCTGACCAACATTGAGAAACCCCATCTCTACTAAAAAAAAAAAAAAAAAATTAGCTGGGCGTAGTGGTGCATGCCTATAATCCCAGCTATTTGGGAGGCTAAGGAAGGTGAATCACTTGAACCTGGGAGGCAGAGGTTGTAGTGAGCCAAGATCACACCATTGCACTCCAGCTTGGGTAACAAGAACAAAACTCAGTCTCAAAAAATAAAAAAATAAATAAAATGGATGGAGGAAGATTCACCAAGCAAATGGAGGGGGAAAAAAAAAAAACAGGAGTTGCAATCCCAGTCTCTGATAAAACACACTTTAAACCAACAAAGATCAAAAGAGACAAAGAAGGGAGTTATATAATGGTAAAGGGATCAATGCAACAAGAGCTAACTATTCTAAATATATATGCACCCAATCCAGGAGCACCCAGATACATAAAGCAAGTGCTTAGGAACCTACAAAGAGACTTAGACTTCCACACAATAATAGTGGAACACTATTTTAACACCCCACAGTCAATACTAGACAGATCAATAAAATAGAAAATTAACAAGGATATCCAGGACTTGAACTCAGATCTGGACCAAGCGGACTTAATAGACATCTATAGAACTCTCCACCCCAATATCACAGAATACACATTCTTCTCAGCACCACATTGCACTTATTCTAAAATTGACCAAATAACTAGATGTAAAATGCTCCTCAGCAAATGCAAAAGAATGGAAATCATAACAAACAGTCTCTCAGACCACAGTGCAATCAAATTAGAACTCAGGATTAACAAACTCACTCAAAACCATATAACTACATGAAACGTGAACAACCTGCTCCTGAATGACTACTGGATAAATAATGAAATGAAGGCAGAAATAAAGATGTTATTTGAAACCAGTGAGAACAAAAACACAACACATGCCAGAATCTCTGGGACACATTTAAAGCAGTGTCTAGAGGGAAATTTATAGCACGAAATGTCCACAAGAGAAATGAGGGAACATCTAAAATTGACACCCTAATGTCGGGATTAAAAGAGCTAGAGAAGCAAGATCAAACAAATTCAAAAGCTAGCAGAAGACAAGAAATAGATCAGAGCAGAACTGAAGGAGACAGAGACACAAAAATCCCTTCAATAAATCAATAAATCCAGGAGCTATTTTTTGAAAAGATCAACAAAATACATAGACCACTAGACAGACTAATAAAGAAGAAAAGAGAGAATAATCAAATAGATGCAATAATAAAGCAGATATCAATATCAACCATGGATCCCAAAATACAAACTACCATTAGAGGTTACTACAAACACCTCTATGCAAATAAATCAGTAAACCTAGAAGAAATGGATAAATTCCTGGACACTTACACCCTCCCAAGACTAAACAAGAAAGAAGTTGAATCCCTGAATAGACCAATAACAATGTCTGAAGTTTAGGCAGCAATTAATAGCCTACCAACCAAAAAAAGTCCAGGACCAGACCCGTTCACAGCCAAATTCTAACAGAGGTACAAAGAGGAGCTGGTACTATTCCTTCTGAAACTATTCCAAACAATACCAAAAGAAGGAATCCTCCCTAACTCATTTTATGACACCAACATCATCCTGACACCAAAACCAGAAAGAGACACAACTAAAAAAGAAAAATTCAGGCCAATATCCATGATGAACATTGATGCCAAAATCCTAAATAAAATGCTTGCAAACTGAATCCAACAGCACATCAAAAGCTTAGCCATCACAATCATGTTGGCTTCACCCCTGCGATGCAAGGCTGGTTCAATATACACAAATCTATAAATGTAATCCATTGCATAAACAGAACCAAAGACAAAAATCACATGATTATCTCAACAGATGCAGAGAAGGCTTTTGACAAAATTCAACAGTCCTTTATGCTAAAAACTCTTAATAAACTAGGTATCAATGGAATGTATCTCAAAATAAGAGCTATTTATGACAAACCCACAGCCAATATCATACTGAATGGGCAAAACCTGGAAGCATTCCCTTTGAAAACTGGCACAAGACGAGGATGCCCTCTCTCACACTCCTATTCTACGTAGTATTGGGAGTTCTGGCCAGGGCAATCAGGCAAGAAAAAGAAATAAAGGGTATTCAGTTAGGAAAAGAGGAAGTCAAATTGTCTCTATTTGTAGATGACATGATTATATATTTAGAAGACCCCATTGTCTCAGTCCAAAATCTCCTTAAGCTGATAACCAACTTCAGCAAAGTCTCAGGATACAAAATCAATGTGGAAAAACCACAAGCATTCCTATACACCAGTAATAGACAAACAGAGAGTCCAATCGTGAGTGAACTCCCCTTCACAATTGCTAAGAAATAAAATACCTAGAAATAAAATAAAGAAAATAAAATACCTAGAAATACAACTAACAAGGGATGTGAAGGACCTCTTCAAGGAGAACCACAAACCACTGCTTAAGGAAATAAGTGAGGACACAAACAGATGGAAAAACATTCCATGTTCATGCTTAGGAAGAAACCATATCATGAAAATGGCCATACTGCCCAAAGTAATTTATAGATTCAATGCTATTCTCATCAAGCTACCATTGACTTTCTTCACAGAACTGGTAAAAACCACCTTAAATTTTGTATGGAACCAGAAAAGAGCCCACACAACCAAGAAAATCCTAAGCAAAAAAGAGAAAGGTGGAGGCATCACCTTACCTGACTTCAAACTACACTACAAGGGTACAGTAATCAAAACAGCATGGTACTGGTACCAAAACAAAGATATAGACCAGTGGAACAGAACAGAGGCCTCAGAAATAATGCCACACATCTACAACCATCTAATTTTTGACAAACCTGACAATAACAAGAAATGGGGAAAGAATTCCATATTTAATAAATGGTGCTGGGAAAACTGGCTAGCTATATGCAGAAAGCTGAAACTGGATCCCTTCCTTACATTTATATCAAAATTAACTCCAGATAGATTAAAGATTTAAAAATAAGACCTAACACCATAAAAACCCTAGAAGAAAACTTAGGCAATACCATTCGGGACATAGGTATGGGCAAGGACTTCATGACTAAAACATCAAAAGCAACGGCAACAAAAGCCAAAATAGACAAATGGGATCTAATTAAACTCAAGAGCTTCTGCACAGCCAAAGAAACTATCATTAGAGTGAACTGGCAACCAACAGAATGGGGAAAAAATTTTTGCAATCTACCCATCTGACAAATGGCTAATATCCAGAATCTACAAAGAACTTAAACAAATTTATAAGAAAAAACAACCCCATTAAAAAGTGGGTGAAGAATATGAACAGACACTTTTCAAAAGAAGATATTTATGCAGCCAACAAACATATAAAAGAAAGCTCATCATCACTGGTCATTAGAAAAATGCAAATTAAAACCACATTGAGACACCATCTCACACCTGTTAGAATGGTGATCATTAAAAAATCAGGAGACAACAGATGCTGGAGAGGATGTGGAGAAATAGGAACGCTGTTACACTATTGGTGGGAGTCTAAATTAGTTCAACCATTGTGGAAGACAGTGTGGCAGTTCCTCAAGGATCTAGAAATAGAAATGCCATTTGACCCAGCAATCCCATTACTGGGTATATACCCAAAGGATTATAAATCCTTCTATTATAAAGACACATGCACATATATGTTTTTTGTGGCACTGTTGACAATAGCAAAGACTTGGAACCAACCCAAATGCCCATCAATGTCAGACTGGATAAGGAAAATGAGGCCCATATACACCATAGAATACTATGCAGCCACAAAAAAGGATGAGTTCATGTCCTTTGCAGGGACATGAATGAAGCTGGAAACCATCATTCTCAGCAAACTAACACAAGATCATGAAACCAAACACCGCGTGTTCTGACTCATAAGTGGGTGTTGAACAATGAGAACACATGGACAGAGGGAGGGGAACATCATACACTGGGGCCTGGGGGGTGGGGGGCTAGGGGAGGGATAGTAGAGGTTAGGGGAAAAGGGGAGGGATAGCATTAGGAGAAATACCTAATGTAGATGATGGGGTGATAGATGCAGCAAACCACCATGGCACGTGTATACCTATGTAACAAACCTGCACATTCTGCACATGTACCCAGAACTTAAAGTATAATATTTAAAAAAATAGATTTTGGAGGAACACCAACAATATCACTCCACACCCAATGCACGGCACCAGGAACAGGGTTCTTTGCGGTCACAGATTGCATTAGAATTCTAAAATGTTATTTGGTGGCAGATGTTTAGGTACTTTGTAGGAAATTGTATTTTTTAACTTTTTTTTTTTTAGTCTATGGAGGAAATGCATTGTATCCTTTTGAAATCAAGGAATGTCTGGGTTACATGGGTTTAAACCAGGTGACATCTTTGTCCCTGGAAACATGGCTGTGTTTATAGGTGGCTGCTTACTCTATTAAACTAAATTATATCAATCAGGGGTTACAGAGGAATCCCAGACCCACATCCCCTCCTTATGAGTCAGCTAGGCCCTTCAAACTGCCCACTAGTTGTCATTCCTTTAAGTGAAGATATGTTTCTTTGAAATGCAACTTTAATGAGGGTTATACATGAACCAATTATCAATATTAACCTGACAGAATTTATCTGGATGTCTAAAGAATGAGACACAGAATTGATAACTTTAGATGAGCATCTAAGAAAATATCCAGAATATGGGGTCATTTTGTTAGGCTGCCTTGTAACCAAGAATATCATAGCTGTGTCCTTGGCCTGAGGGGCAGCAGGAATGTATGAGACAGCCATGGGAAATGTAAGAGCCAAGGGTGGCCTTGAGAAAAGGCAGCCAGCAGCACGAATGACTAATTTCCCCTTAGGTGGTCTTGTTCATAGTACTCACGTTCCTATTGCCACACACACAAAAATACCCTGCACAAACTTTAGAGACTCATAACCTAAGGAATTAGTTCACAGCCACTTTCAAGTATCCTAGCCCATTTTTGGTACTCAAAAATATTTACTGAATGAATATATTTGTTGAATGAATCCTTTGTTTGGTGCGATTTGCAACCCCAGAAGGGCTGGCAGCTACAGCCTGGGAGGGAAAAGGTGGAACAGACCTTAGGTAGAGGAAAACTCCCAAGGGACCATTTCAAGACTTTGTGGCTGAACGTGGTGACACAGATGTCTCAGTAACCTTTTCCAGGCTGAGTAAGCTTTGAGACTTAGCGGAGGACTTGATCTCCGGTGTCAGAGGAGTTATCTCTGGCTGCCTGGCACAGGATCTCCCTAAAGACTGCCAGAAAGAACACATAAACCTGGCTTGACTTGGGCTCTCTTTGTTTCCTGTATACCTGGCTGCTGGCCAAAACACACAGTATTCCAGATTAAGAGGTCACACTGACACAGTTCAGGCAGGCTGGTGACAAGGCCTGTGAAGAGCTAGGCAGGAAGCACCCACCCCCTGCCGCTGGTGCTGATGTCACATGGCAAAGTGGTTCAAAGAAATGCACACAGCTCCAGAGTCATAGCTAGAGCAAAACCTACCAGCGGCCATTTACCACTTCCCAGGTGAACTTGGACAGATGTTGAGCCTTCCTGAGGCCTACTGTCCTCAGCTGTTTAAAAATAACCTATTTGATGAGGTCAAGTGATGGTTAAACAAGAAAATGTATATGAAGTGCTTTTTCTTTGAGGGACTTACAATTGAGCATCCCTGTCAGGAATTGGGCTAAAACCATGCCTTATACATCTGCATCAGGTCTGTCTTAGATGTACAACTCAGTTTTGAGAAGGTATTTGTGCCTGTAAAATAATCCCAGGACCAGGCTCTGGGTATGCATCTGGGCTAATAAAGACAAGGCTGAGACATGAGCAGACCCGTCTTGGAGAGACAGGGGGCAGGCAGATAGCAGAGTGGGAAATGGGGAGCTCTGGCCTAGAGCCTCGACAAGACAGACACACATGTTCTTGTCTATAACCCTTGGTAATCTAGGTGCTGACTAAATTTCACCTCCAAACTTCACACTGGTCTTCTATACGTGGCTGCTGTCTCTGCTGGGGACACGGCTTCAACCAGGCTTTATTTTCTGACACTTCCCTGGTCTCGACGGTAAGGACTTAGTCATCGGTGCCCCAGTCTCATGCCTATTCCTCAAAGTTGGCTGGGTTATCATCCCATAAACTGCTAGGGGTCTACTGCTGAGTCTTAAACACTCCTTAAGCATTCCTAGGCCCCACTGGACTAGAGCCCCTTCCCTGATACTTCTGTGAGAGCCCCATGTGCTCAGGACTGAAGACTCCCTGGAGCGGGTGTGCCCAGTCAGAGGTATGGTACTGAGAATCACAAGTCCAAGATTCATTTGTTGAAAAACAAATATGCTCTGAGTGCCTAAAGTGTGCTAGCAGCTGTTCTGAGTGATGAAGACAACAGGGAAAACCTCCGCCTCCTCATGGAAATTTTAGGAAGGCAAAAACAGACTATAAGCAAAATAAGTAGAGGTAAAGGAGTTGCAGTTTTAAATGGGGTGGTCAGGAAAGGCAACCAGAAAAAAGATCGGAAGAAGGTAGCGGAGGGAACAAGCAGATATGTAGGAAGAACATTCTAGGCTGGGTGAACCTGAGTGCAAAGACTCCGATGCACGAGCACGTCTTGGGGATTGCGGAACGGCGAGGAGAAGAGGGAGTTTGGAGGGAGGGAGGGGGACAGCAGGAGGAGATGAGGTCAGAGAGATCACAAGAAGGGTCGAGCTTGGACGGCCGTGAGGGCCACGAGGCGGCTGTGGCTTTTCCACTGAGTGGAGAAGGAAGCCCTAGCAGGATTTTGAAGGCAGCGAAAGCAACACTGTTCTCTGGCTGGCTGTCGGCAGGGCCCGTTCCTACTCTCACTTCTAGAGCTGCGACCTTCCTTTCCTCATCTTACTTTGCCATCATCTCCTGAATGGCAATTTCTTGTGATATTGGTAGCATCAGAACTGGCTGGGTCAAAGACCCACATTGTGACGTTCCACGCAGACTTTTGCTCTGACACATGGCCGAAGCTGAACTGGAACACGTTATCCAGTTCACACTATCTCCAACCCTAGCCTCCCTCCCCCACACACCTTCCTCCTTCCTGCTACCTTCTAGCTCAATCTCTCTTTCCTTCCTTTCTCCCACCTTTTCCCTATAATTTCCTTCACATTGGCTCTTTTAGTCTCAGGTTTTATTTTATTGTGATTTGAATTTATTTTCTAATGGTCAGCATAGTCCAGATGAAGAATACATATATTTCATATAGTTTTTCAGGTCGCTAACAAAGTGGACATTTGGAATTTGTGTTGGCTATCCTAAGTCAAAAAAGAAAGTATTCTATATAGTGCAGTTTTATCATCATTCGATGTCTTGCTAGACATCAAATTTTCCCCCAACCAGAGTTGACAGTATACTAGGCTACCTGGTGTTTTCCTGAAAACTTCCACTCTTCATCTTCCCACCGATTTACGTAAAGAAAATGGCAATAAAATTGGCATAGTGCTTGGTCAGGAAATTAGAGGCCAAAATGAACACTGATTTCAAAAAAAGAGTATCTAAACTCTCTTTTTCTTCTTGAAATTGACTGACCTGAGCCGGCGTTTCAGTGCGACCCAACTGTGGTTTGTGACTGAATCAAGCTACAGCCAGTTTGAGCCATAGTGCCCAAGTCACTTTCTAGCATGCCCTGTGATGGAGAAGGGGTGATGTGTGAAGTTCTTTTTCTTTTTTTTAACTTTTAAGTTCAAGGGTACATGTGCTGGTTTGTTGCATAGGTAAACTTGTGTCATGGGGGTTGTGGTACAGATTATTTCATCATCCAGTTATTAACCCTAGTACCCATTAATTATTTTTACTGATTCTCTCCCTCCTCCCACCCTCCACCCTCAAATCAACCCCAGTATGTGTTGCCCGTCCCCCATGTGTGTCCATGTGTTCTCATAATTTAGCTCTCACTTATAAGTGAGAATATGAGGTACTTGGTTTTTTTGTTTCTGTGTTAGTTTGCTAAGGATAATGGCTTCCAGCTCCATCCATGTCCCTGCAAAAGACATGATCTCATTGTTTTTTATGGCTGCATAGTATTCCATGGTGTATATGTACCACATTTCCTTTATCCAGTCTATCATGGATTGGCATTTGGGTTGATTCTATGTCTTTGCTATTGTGAATAGAGCTGGACTGAACATACGTGTGCATGTGTCTTTATAACAGAACAGTTTCTATTCCTTCGGGTATATGCTCAATTATGGGATTGCTGGTTCAAATGCTTTTTCTGTCTTTAGGTCTTTGAGGAATGGCCACACTGTCTTCCACAGTAGTTGAACTAATTTATACTCCCACCAACAGTTGGTAAGTGTTCGTTTTTCTCTACAACCTTACCAGTATCTGTTACTTTTTGACTTTTTAATAACTGCCATTCTGACTGGTATGAAATGGCATCTCATTGTGGTTTTGATTTACTTTCTCTAATCATCAGTAATATTGAGCTTTTTTTCATATGTTTGTTAGCTACATAGATGTCTTCTTTTGGAAAGTGTCCTGTTTACGTCCTTTGCCCACTTTTTAACAGGGTTGTTTTTTCTCTTGTACATTTAAGTTCCTTGTAAATACTGGATATTAGACTTCTGTCAGACGCACAGTCTGCAAAAATTTCCTCCCATTCTGTAGGTTGCCTGTTTACTCTGTTGATAGTTTCTTTTGCTGCGCCGAAGCCCTTTAATTTAATTAGATCCCATTTGTCAATGTTTGCTTTTGTTGCAATTGCTTTTGGCATCTTCATCATGAAATCTTTGCCCATGCCTCTGCCCAGAATGGTATTGCCTAGGTTGTCTTCCAGCGATTTTATAGTTTTAGGTTTTACATTTAAGTCTTTAATGCGTCTTGACTTGATATTCGTGTATGGTGTATGAAAGGGGTCCAGTTTCAGGCTTCTGCGTACAGCTATCCAGCTGGCCGTCTCCAAGGCAAGGAACAGCCAGCAGGGAGCAGCTTGTGCTTCAGCTCAGGAGCAGCCTGCTGGGAGGCCTGGAGCACTGTGACACAGACTGGTTTTATGAGGTAACTGGTAGGCTCTCATAACCCTGCTCATAACTATGGCATTGGAGATGGGCCCCTGAAGACCATTAACAGAGCCAATTGCAATTACGGCCTTGACTTGTACATGAGCCATACAGAAGTCATTCCTTCCTGTCATCTTCCCCAGCAGTGAGTGAGACGATGCTGCAATATTTGAGTTTTGCAAATAAGTGTGTTCAAATATAACATAAATGTATCTAAAAATAAGGATTTTTAATAATAAACTTGTTTTATTATTTTTAATTTTTACTATGCAGAAGTCCTTATTCTTGTAGATTTTGTAATATTAATCAATGATAACTGTCATCTATTAAGCAGACATAACTGGCAGATTCTGTGCTAGGTCTTCTCTCTACTTCATCTCATTGAACCTTTATGACAACCCTACATGATAGTGTTCCATCAGAGATGAGAATATTCAAGTTCAGTCAGATCAAATAACTCGCTCAAAGTTATATAGCCAATATGTGGTAGAATCAGGATTTAAATAAGATCTTTTTGGAAATAACAGTAAAACGCAAGAAGTACAGATATTGGAGTTAAAATGCCTTAATTCGCCTGTCTGTGTTTGATTTTTGTGGATGGAGGAAGATTTACACACAATTAATGGTGTTGCATCGGGTGTGTTATAACATTGCAAAAATGGGAGAATATCTTGTCAGCTCCCCCTTTATTTCCCACTCTGAGAAGAAAAACAACTCACTCCACAAACTGTCACAGCCCACCAGGAAAGCCAGTCACTCAGAGAAGCGGCGACGGCCGGGGGGCTGCAGAAGCTCAGGTCGTGGAGAGAGATCCCACTTTGCACTGCCATGTCCAGAGTTCACAAAAACAAAAGACTAATTTTCATTGGTTCCAAAGACACAAAAACATAAAGCTAGCATACAGAGAATGGTCTGTTATGGTGAGACGCTTAGTTTCATTGCTGGTTTATTCTGAATTCTCTTCTATTTCCTCATCACATAGGTTAAAGCAAACATCAGTTCCTTAGTAAGAAAACCTTGCGTCCTAAGCTCTGCAACTGATCAAAGGTGAATACAGAAGAGTCTGATAAATGTATAGCATTTCTTTATTTTTCCTTGCAAAGCATCTGACTCAGTACCTTGTGCAAAAGACAAAAAGATATGCTATTAATCACTCTACCCCTTTTTTTATATATATGGATCTCATCTGACTATTAAAGTTGTACTTCAGAGTGAGAAAAGAAAATAGATGAATGGTAACAGAATGTTTCTTTAATATATCTTATTTTTCTCTGGGTGCACTTCACGTTCTATCTTAACACATGTGCTAATTTAATTCTCACAGTAGTCCCCATCTTGCACCTTAGAGAAAAGAAGTAGCAATCATTGTTCTTGCTGAAGACCAGGATTCTAATCCTAGTGCTTTTAAGACCAAGGCCAGTACTTTACGTATGCAAGCATGTATAGTAATTGCAAAAGAAGAGGCTCTCTCAAGAGGATGAGTGTTAAAGTAATTTTCAAACTCAGGTCAGGTTGCTCCTATCAGCAGTGAAGTGAGATAAAGAACAATTTGTCTTTCAATTTGCCAGTGAAAGACAGAAGCAAAAAGCATCTTGACCTAGGTAAGCCAGCAGAGGGTGCTATTGCCTCTTCCTGTAGATGTTATCAATGCAAACCTAAGGGGCTCAACTTTCTTGCCAAAAAGAAAAGGTTCAGGTGAGACGTCCCAAACTCCTCAGGTCATAATGCTCCTCCATCTTCTTTCCACAAAATTTAGAAGATCACTATAAAAATTTTCCTATAGGCAAACACGGAGCTGAGCTTTATGGATACAGGTAACTTACTATCTTTGAAACTGGCTTGACGTGATTTTTTTTTAACTCACTAGAAAATGTTTTTTCAATGACTAAATGAGACTGGGGGGACAAACAAGTCCCTGCTGTCTTGCTTCAAATAACTTTATTTTTCTCTTTTAGAGAGACAGGATTAGTCTGTGAATAAGCAACATTGCCCAGCCCTACCAGAAGAATCAGAGAGTTTAAACTGCCATAGAATGATTTCTAACCCCATGCCCAAACCACCACCAATCCTAAATTCTCATCAAGCCACCTTCCTGGACGTATTAAACAGTGGAGAACACAAAGACTTCTGTCCACAGGAAGCACTTAATGAACAGTGGTCGAATGAACGTGTGAGCGCAGCCCCTGCTTAAATACCCCCAACAGCAGCAAAGTGATCTGCACATTCCCCAGCTACCCATCCTGCCACAGTTTTGAGCTGCCCTGCTTGTATGTGTCAGGAGTGAGCACGCTGAATATCAAGTATAGAAGACGTTTACTTGTGTCTTTTCCCTGCCAGTGGTTACAGACCCAGCCTCAGTCTCACCATATATGTTTCAAAAACACCTGCTGAATTGAGTAAGTAAGAGCCGACTCTAATTATGAGTAATAAATGAAACTGAGCCAGGAAAATTGAATATGAAACAGTTTAAGGGGGAGATATTAATGATGAAATTTGTTCATGTGTGTGTAGCAGTGGTTGTCCTATGCCTTAATTATCTTAGAAAAAGAAATAGTTCAGCCTAGAGCTCTTCATGCAGGGATGCAATGAGAGGATGAAGGAGGCAGGAGAAAGCACAGCAAAGATGCCCTAATGGGTTTTCCACATCTAGGTTGATTGACTGTTGAGAAAAGAAAGAACAGCTTGTACTATTCTGCGTAGCATGAGCACTGTAATTTGTGACAGCTATAGGTCATGTATCTATTTTTCTGTCTGACAAGGACGAGGAGCAGCTGGTGGCTGGTACAAACCCAGACTGGCTTGGTCAGGCTGTGAACTCTGAGGATAGAGCCTTGGTTTTCAGACTGAGCTATAATGGAGGAAGGATATGTGGTTAATGTTTGCAGGTCTGTGCAAACGTAACTATAGTTAACAGATTTGTGGCTGCAGGTGGAAAATCAAGCTTGATGATTCCAATAACTCTGTTCTTAATTGCCTTCTGATTCTGAAAAGAAGGTAGATTTTATACCTTTCATATCTCTCCCCACTCCCACTGTGGCCACCTTCAATTAAGTCCAAAAAACTCATTGTTTTAGTTCTTGTTAAATGCTTGGCACTGTGCTGAGCACTGAGGAAGTGAGAAGAATGTGGCATACTCCCTGTCCTTCCAAGATTCACTTAATACAGAAGACAGATAAGCAATCAAATAGGGTGGTAATTGTGATAACAGAGCAATGCACAAAAGCTACAAGGATGTAGTACCGATAAGGGAGCAATTTCCTCTATTGCTATAGAATAAGGAGAATTGTAGAAAACATCTCAATTCATAGAAATGAAAAGACCATGTTAAAGAATGCAACTTTCCAAAGCATAATTCAATTATTCCCTCCTGTAAGGTGATTTAAAAAGTGTTGAAGGGTAAAAAGACTACCTCATCCTTGTAGGTAGACTTTCCTCTCTGCCTATCCAAACCTCCCATGCCAAGTGATAGACCTCTGCTACTGTGACCCGACCCCTAGCAGGTGCCCTGTTCATGACCGCCACCCATTCCTAGGTCATAGGGTCTGTGCCTCCAACTACATTAATATCATATCTTTTGTCTTGCAAAATATTGTGTGATTTTTTATTTCCTTTGGACATTAAAAAAAAAAGATTCTGGAAAATGCATTCAGCTGGAGCAGGGGTATCCAACTTCTGGCTTCCCTGTGTCACACTGTAAGAATAATTGTCTTGGGCCCCACATAAAATATACTAACACTAACAGTAGCTGATGAGCTAAAAAAAAAATGGCAAAAAAAAAATCTCATGTTTTAATAAAGTTTTCAAATTTGTGTTGGGCTGCAAAGCCATCCTGGGTCACATGTGGCCAGTGAGTCATAGGTTGGACAAGCTTGAGCTAGACTGTTCTTGTCTTTGCAGGCCTGAAATGTCAGTGTTTCCCTTAGGCAAAGAGCATTAATAAAGCTCCATGTAGTTAAACCACAAGACAAATGCATGTATGTAAGCTGCAAACTTCAGAAAGTCAAATACAGAGTTTCCTGACATCTATTCACTCCTAACATGCTCATTAATTCTGTCCTCATTTGCCCTTATCTCTTCTTAACCACACCTTCCATCACTCCTCCCTTTATAGACCTTCTCCTGTTATGCCACAACAAACAGGCCTCCCTCGTAGACACTGTCATCCTTCTCCAGGAAAAAAAATTACTAAGGGGAAAGAGGGAGTTGCCATGTCCTATCCCTATAGGAATAGTGATGTGGTTCACTGTTGGGGAACCAATGCAGAATGAGCAACAAATGAAGAGAAATCAAGTCTTGTGTATTTGGAAAGATCTCGTAATTTTTGAATAAATCCGTGCCCTCGGATCTTCAGTAGAAGGAAGTAATAAATATATACTTAAATATTGAAGTAAATCCTCAGTGGTATATAAAGAAAATGTGCGGAAACTTTTAAAGAGATCACATGTGATAACTGAATATTCCACAGTGCAACAGTAGTTCTTTTCATATTCCCAGGTTCATTTAGTTAGCCCTGGAGTATTTAAACGTCGAATTACGTACAACCATCAGACTGAGCCTTAAGACTGTAAGAAAACCACCAATAAGGGAATGTCTCCCAATCCTAGATCCTTAGGGTTTACTGTGTTAGCCAAGCACTTAAATCTTTTCAACTTGACTTAGGTTGTATTCCCTGCATCGGTTTGTCATGTGATCTACATAGAAAGGAGTCCCTAATTCCAGAGAGTAATTGACAAATATGTTCATTCTAAAGCAATTCAGGTTATGTTTAGACCATAGCACATATTAGAAAGTCTCTGAATGTATATGTATCCTGGAGGAGTTTGCTAAACTTTGGGTTTTGATACGCGATAGATTTGAATATAATCTATAATTTAGGAAGCCTTCAAACAGAAATACAGTCTGGACCCATAGCTTATGGTGCGTCACATAAACACAAACAGTTTGTTTAGCAAAAGCTTGGAAGTTTTAGTGTTTCCAAAGCAGATATTCAGGGACATAATCCAATATCCTCTATTGCCAAATGAATTCCAACTGTGACCTGTTTTTCTCAGCCATGAAGAGCTTTGTGTTTTTCATGGGACCCAAATGAATCTGGGAAGAAAAGGAACTAAAATAATTAACCGCACATCTCAGAGTCTGGGTCTGGCAGTGTTTAAAGTTGAAGGCAGAGACTAGCATTAAACACTTTTATGTTGCCATAGAAGCATCCAGGACGTTAAAATCAAATTATTCACAGTCTTGATGGCTCTTGCTGCAGGAAGCTCCTTGGAGGGGTAACAGGGATCAGTCTTATTTCAGCAGAGACTCCTTATCAGGGGAAGGCACCCCACACCCTTCTCAGCATGCAGCCCTGAATTTTGTGCATCCCAGTCTGAGGCATCAGCTGTGAAGTAACTGCAAAGTCAGAATGGACTCCATGAATTTTGTGGTAAATAATTTTGAAAGCTATTACATACTTTATCTCCCTTCTGAAGATTCACCATGCTCTTAATCACCTTAAAGACCCTGAGAAGTCTTAAAGTCAAATGTTTCATGTATTCCTATACATATGCATTTTTTAACGCACACGTTTCTAAATTTATTTGACTGTGAAGTCATCTTTGCAGAAAAATTATTAACGTCTAAAGGAATCAATGTTCTATGATACACATTTTGGGAAAGGTATATCAAAGTAACACGCACTTCACACAGCAAATGAACATTTGTGAGTAGGGGCACAAACTCACAGGTGAGGAGGGATAAAGAAGAATATTTGTAAAAATTCACAATCTAGGAGCCTGGGGAAAAGCTCTGATGAAGGCAGCCAATATCAACCAGGTGATTCTTGCTTAAAAGTGAGGGTGTGTTTGATGATAGTGAAAGTGGTGAAGTAAAAGGAATTTCACTCAAATGGAAGGAAACTGGCACAAGATGGGCTCCCATTTCTAGATATTTCTGTCAAACCCCAAGGCAGCTCTTCCGGTCAAATTACAAAAGCCCTGGACTGGGTGGAGCCTGAAGAATCACACAAGAATTCATCTGGGGTGGACTGTATGTGAGAAGAGGTCTTATGGATCCCTAATGGGTCACTGCTAACATTATTAAGTATGAAAGTAAAGGGAGGGATTGAGACACATTGCACACAGACCACAAAGCACTGTGATCGGCAGGCTTCCTTTTGTTTCCATAATCATTAGCTTAAAACTGACTTGGACTGGGCGCTCTGAGGATAGAATCTGAGCCTCAGAAGTCTAAATTGGAGCTCATGCTCTTCAATCTCTGCTGTATGAGGGTTACAATTTATATTCGCCTGTGAAGGGAAGTAGCCTTGGGAAACAGAATTCTAAGTCTGAGAGTGTAAGGATAGTTTGGGGCCAAACAACTCATTGCTTGTTTACTGGAGATCTGGGGGGAAAAATCCAGGGAAAATAATTTCTCAAGAAAAACAAGTTCTCATGGAGTTTCTACTGCTTCCTGGTTTCCCGCTCGTAGACTAATACAAGAATGTTCCCCTATGTTAATTTGGATTCCTCTTAAAAGCAGACACCAAGACAAGATGTTACGTATGAGAGATGTACTGGAGGAAATACCTATAAGGATAAAGAAGAGGGAAATTCAAAGAGTGGGCAGAGACAGATAGCTGTGAAAGAGACGGGAAAAGAAGGATGACTGCGTGGAAGGCAATTCAACCTGCAGCAAACTGCAGTGTAGTTCTAAGAAAAGTGTCAGCCAGGCCAATGGCAAACACATCAGCTGAGGGTGCCTGTTGAAGTACTCCAGCCAAAGATGCATTTCTCACAGGAACAAGCCTGCAATTTACCTCCACAGTGCTCCAGGCTTCTAATAGCCACCCTAGCAGTGAGTTTGCCTTATTCCCAGGGCATCTCACAAAAACGGTAAATTCAGTGTCGAGAAAGCTCCCCCAAGTCAATGTATTCTTGCTTGTCCACTCTTACATTTCGGTACCCTCCATCAAACATCCTTAAAATTCTAATACAAGTATTAGCCAGCTAAAATTTATAGTTTCTCTAGTATATAATTTCTACCTTCCCTAATCTGGCTCAGCACATCTTCTGCTGGTATCATAGTTATCAGTGTGTAATCTAGGAGAGGAAGTAGGGGCAGCTCTTGAGTAGGTACTTCTTGACTCACTGCTTTATCTTCTAGCAAGAGGATGGTGTTAATTCTTACTAGGGAAGGGTAGATAACTGCTGAAAGTTCTGGGAAATGTTGGGATGGGAAAGAGTGAGCAGAGTCAATATCCTCAGGATATCCATCCAGATGCCCCCATCTCATTTCTCAGGGTCCCAAGTTTTCTCGACCATTTTCAACCTTTCTCAGCATTTAAACATTTTTGGGGCTTCCAAAGGAGAAAGTAAGGGGGAGTAAGTAATAAGATTTCTAAGCTGCAGCACAGTTCTAACAAAGTTTTAGCCATATGGAAATTCTCAAGTAGTCACTAAAAAAGGAGTCCTGTGTTTTGCAGAAATAGGCCTGCATCTATTAGGCTATCATCCCCACTATGCTCATTTGTTGCTGGGAGGAATTCATGGGAGGCATGCTCTTGGCACCAGCAAATGAGCAGGGAAGAGCAAGAAGAAGAGCAGCTGAGGCTACTCATCAGTTCCGTTCCCTGAAGCAAGAGATCTGATTGGCTCATTTTTATGGCCATTGCATCCTTCCAGGTACTGTGTGGCTGCCCTGAAGACCTGTCTGACATTGAAATGACATTCTAGGGAAGCCTGTCTACAGCTTGAAGAGGCCAATTCTATAAACAGCAAACTAACCCTCTAGCTGATTCCTGCCGATGCTCTCCAAATGAAAGACAAATGAAAGCCAACAGGCAGAAGAAGAATGTAGAATAAAGTGGAGAAAGAAGAACACAAAAACTGAAGGGTGCAGCACTGCCTCTTTTATGTCAAAATAGAAACCCAAAAATAAAGTAGCAGCCAGAAGATGAAAAAGAATAACAATAACCACACAATTCAAGAAATATGAGAAGAGGAAAGGTTGCTTCTCTGCAAGACTGTGCTGAACTCAAAAAGAAACCCTAAGAGACTGCTCTTGCCCTCCTTCTTCCCTAGTAATAGCTGCTGATTTGTTGACTCTGCCACGTGACCTTTGCAACCACTTAGCTGCCTTTTGTTAACATGTCAGACAGTTAAGTTTCTTCTCTAATCACCTCCAGCAGATGATTCAGTGAAAATTTAATGTGGATTCACTGATAGTATCAAAATAGCAGAGCAGGAGCAATCTGTCTTGACTCTTCCTCATAGAAAGCAAAAACAATGATCCAGTGCCAAGATTATCACCTATAACATCCAAAAACTTAAAACTGAGGCTGTGACAATCCCTAGAGCCTCAGAGAAGTGAAAAACCAGGGACAGAAGGTAGAGGAAATGGACTTTTTTAACCTTGATGCCCCTCTGCCAAGCAGCCAGGCACCACATGGAAAACTGCCCCTGGACTTCTACACTTAAAAAGTGTAGCCTCCACACTAAAAAAACTGAGATCAAGGCAGACATCTGGCTTCACCACCATTCTGGGTTCCTTAGAAGGAGAAATATTCCTGCCTTAACCCATGGGAATCATTGTAAGTGCCTGTAGGGTAAAAACTCCTTAGGTTAGCTAGAGACAAAAAGTGGAGGTGAGGCTAGCAGCAGTCAGCATGCAAAATTTGGTGGCTGCTCTTCATTTTTGCCTAGGGAGGCATAAATCAGAAAGGCTATTCAGCAGCATCATGCTGTATAGGAGGCATTCTTCATGAGTCCTTGGGGTACAAACCTTCAGCCAGCCTTCCCAGACAGCCACGTATCCACTTTACATCCCACCCACAGGCCCATCCAAAATAGGCACTAGCAAAACTCAGAACCTGTGCAAAAGCTACAGCAAACATTAGCTTAGGGCACCAGCTAGTGCTGAAAAGGAGTCAACAATCTTGAGATAAGGGACCTTAACAGTCAGTCTGCCTAGACATATATACTCTAGGAAGATCAACACAAACCAAGACAGACAGAGAAACCTGGAATAAATACCTAATACTTCAGTACAAAGACATAGATATACATCTAAAATAAGTAAGAGCAAACAGAAAACCATGGCCTCAAAACGGACAAAGTAAGAAGCCAATGACTGATGCTAATAAGATGGCAATGTGTAATCTCTCAGATTAAGAATTTAAAATAGTAGTTTTGAGGAAACTCAGTGAATTCCAGAAAAACACAGAAAAGCAATTCAGACATTTATCAGGTAAGTTTAACAAAGTTATTGAAATAATTTAAAATATCAAACAGCCTAAAGCTGAAAAATGTGATAAATGAACTAAAAATACAACAGAAGGCCTTGATGACAAAATTGATCAAGCAGAAGGAATAATCAGCAAGCTCAAAGATAAACTAATTGAAAATAAACAGAGGAGAAAAAAATTTAAAAGGAATGAAAAGAAACAAACAAAACTTACAGATTCTAAGGGACAACAGCAAAAGAGCAAATATAAGGGTCATTGAAGTTCAAAAGATACTTGAAAATGACAAGGAGGTAGAAACCTATTTAAGTAAATAACAGAAAATGTTCCAAATATGGAGAAATATGTAAATATTCAAGTACAGGAAGGTTCAATATCACCAAATAGATTCAATGCAAATATGACTATCCCAAGACATATTATAACTAAATTATCAAAGGTCAGTGACAAAGACAGGATTCTGAAAGCAGCATGAGAAAAGAAGCAAATGACTTATAAAGGTCACTTAGTTTACCCTAGCAGTAGACTTCCGAGTAGAAACCTTGTAAGCCCAGTGAGGGTAAGATAATATATTCTGAGTGCTGAAGGAAAAAAAAATTGCCACCCATGAATACTGTACCTGGCAAAATTATCCTTCAGAAATGAAGGATAAAGACACTCTCAGACAAACAAAAGCAGAGGGAATTCATTACCACCAGACCTGTATTGTAAGAAATTCTAAAGGGAGTTATTCAAACTGAAAGAAGACGTATAACAAGAAAATATCTCAAAGTTTAAAACTCATTGGTAAAATTAAGTATACAGACAAACTCAGTAATATGGTAATTATGGTATATAAACCACTTATATCATTAATATGAATAATAAAAGACAAAATGATTAAAAATAATTGTAACTACAAAAGTTTGTTACGGGATAGGCAATATAAAAATATTCAAATTGTAACATCAAAAATTCAAAATTTTGGAGGGTGCAGAAATGAATTTAAATCATTTAGTTTTATTTTGATTATTTCTTTTTTGATATGACCAAAGTTAAGTTGCTATCAGGTAAAAATAACTGGTTATAACTATAAGATGTCTTTTGTAAGCCTCATGGTAACCACAAGGCACAAACCTATAATGGATATACTAAAAATAAAAAGCAAGGAATCAAAACACACTGCTGAAGAAAATCACTTAACCACAAAAGAAAACAGCAAGAGAGGAAGGAAAGAAGTGATCTACAAAATGCCTAGAATGTGAGTAACAAAATAGCAGTAGTAAGTCCTTACCTAGCAATAACTATCTTGAATGTAATGGATTGAATTCTCCAATTAAAAGACAAAGTCACTGAGTACATTTTTTAAAAATCAGAAAAACAAGACCTGACAATATATTATCTACAGAACACTCATTTCATTGTTAAAGACAAATATACACTGAAAGTAAAGGGATTTAAAAAAATTTCCATACAAACAAACACTGAAAGCAAGCAGGAGCAGCTATACTTATGCCATATAAATTAGACTTTATATCAAAAATGGCAAAAAGAGGCAAAGAAGGTCATTATACAATGACAAAGAGATTGGTACAAGAAGATATAACAATTTTAAATATGCACTCAACACCAGAGTATCCAAATATATAAAGCAATTGTTATTAGATCTAAGGTGAGAGATAGACTGCAATATAATAATAGTAGGGAACTACAATGCCCCACTTTCAACAATGGGTAGATCATTTAGGAAAAAAAAACAACAAAGAAACACCAATCTTCTGGCTGGGCACAGT
Organism: Cacajao melanocephalus; assembly: GCA_963573385.1. Taxonomy (NCBI): domain Eukaryota; kingdom Metazoa; phylum Chordata; class Mammalia; order Primates; family Pitheciidae; genus Cacajao; species Cacajao melanocephalus. Next base: position 45,146 of record CAUYLG010015185.1, on the reverse strand, counting down.
GGCTCATGCCTGTAATCCCAGCACTCTGGGAGGCTGAGGCGAGTTGATCACCTCAGGTCAGGAGTTCAAGACCAGCCTGACAAATATGCTGAAACCCCATCTCTACTAAAAATACAAAAATTAGCTGGGCATGATGGTATGCTCCTGTAGTCTCAGCAGCTCAGGAGGCTGAGGCAGAACTGCTTGAACCTGGGAAGTGGAGGTTGCAGTGAGCCGAGATCTCACAACTGCACTCCAGCATGGGCAACAGAGTGAGACTCTGTCTCAAAAAGAAAAGAAAAAAAAAAAAAAGAAAGAAAAAAAGAAATATCATTCTTCAATTCCTCACAGACATTTACAGAACATCTATGCAACAGCTGCAGAATATACATTCTTCTCAACTGCACATGGAACACTGTCTAGGAATGATTATGTTAGGCCACAAAACAAGTATTAACAACTTTAAAAAGATAAATATCATATCAAGTATCTCTTTGGAACACAATGATATAAAATTAGAAATAAAAGAAAAACCTCAGAAGTCATAAAAATTCATGGAAATTAAACAACATGCCTCTAAAAAACCAATCAATCAATGAAGAAATTAAAAGGGAAATATAAAAATTGTGTGTGACAAACAAGAATGAAAACAAATTATACCAAAACCGTGAAACACAACAAAAGCAGTTCTAAGTGAAAAGTTCATAGCAATAAATCCATACATAATAAATGAGAAAGGTAGCTAATAAACAACCTAACAATCCACCTCAAGGAACTAAAAAAGCAAGAATAAACTAATTCTAAAATTGGTAGAAGAAAGGAAATGATAAAGCTCAGTGAAAAAAGAAACAAATTAGACACTTAAAAAATGCAAAGTATCAACAAAACTAAGAGCTGGTTATTTGAAAAGATAGGCAAGACTGACAAACCTTCAGCTAGAGTAACCAAGAAATAAAAGGAAAAAAACTCAAATAAATAAAATTACATATGAAAAAGGAAACATTAAAATGATATCACAGAAATACAGAAAATCATGAGACTCTAATGAAAAATTAAACACCAACAAATTTGAGAACATAGAAGAAATGGACACATACAACCTACAAAGATTAAATTATGAAGAAATAGAAAATCCAAACAGTCCAATAGCTAGTGAGGAAATTGAATCAGTGATTTAAAGTATTTTATCAAAAACAGCCCATGTCGTGATGGCTTTACTGATGAATTCTATCAAACATTTGAAAAGTGAAGGGGAAGAAATCCTTCCAAACTCATTTTATGAAATCAGCATTGTACCGATTCCAAAGCCAAACTATAACACAACAACAACAAAAACATACAAACCAATATCCCCGATGAGCATAGATGCAAACATTCTTAAGATACTAGCCAGTGGGATCTACCTCAAGTATACAAGAATGGTACCACATATGCAAATAAATAAATGTGACACACCTCATTAACCAAAAGAGAGAAAAAACCCCACATGTTCATTTCAATAGATGTAGAAAAAGCATTTGACAAAATTCAACATTCCCTTCATGACAAGAATGCTCAACAAATTAGATATAGAAAGTATGTGCCTCGATAGAATAAAGGCCATATATGACAAACTCACAGCTAACATATTAAACGGGTAAAAGCTAAAAGCTTTACCTCTCAGATCAGGAGCAAGACAGTGTGCCTACTTTCACCACTCTATTCAATATAGTACTGGAAGTCTTAACCAGAGCAATTAGAGAAAAAGAAGGAAGGAAGGGAGGGAGGAAGGGAGGAAGGGAGGGAAAAAGAAAAGAAAGAATCCAAATTGAAAAGGAGGAAGTCAAAATGTCCCTGTTTTTAGATGACATTATATTGTACATATAGAAAACCCTAAAACACCAAAAAAAAATAATAATAAAAAATAATGTTAGAACTAATAAATGAATTCAGTGAAGTTGCAGGATACAAAATCAAATGCAAAAATCAGTAGAGTTTTTATATGTGAGTAGCAAACTATCTGAAAAAAAATTCATTTACAGTAACTTATAAAATTAAAGGTACCTAGGAAAAAACTAAATCAAGGAATTGAAATAACTCTACATGGAAAACTATAAAACAACTGATGAAAGTAATTGAAGACACAAATAAGTAAAAAGACATCCTGTGTTCATGAATTGGAAGAATTAATATTGTTAAAATGGCCATACTATCCAATGGTATCTACAGATTTAATGCAATACCTACAAAAATTCCAATGACACTGTTCACAGAAAAAGCATTCCAACATTCATATGGAATTACAAAAGACCTAAAACAGCCAAATCAATCAAGAGCAAAATGAACAGAACTGAAGGAACCACACTATGTGATTTCAACATATACTACAAAGCTACAGTTAATAAAAGACCATGGAACTTATAAAAAAAAAATAGACATGTTGATCAATGAAACAAAATGGAGATCCCAGAAATAAATTCTTGCACCTACAACCAACATATTTTTGACAAAGATGCCAAGAACACCCTTTGGGGAAGGACAGTATTTCTAATAAATGGTGCTGGAAAAATTAAATACCCATATGGAGAAGAAAGAGACTAGATCCCTGCCTCTTGCCATATAAAAAAAAAATCAACTCAAAATGGATTAAATACTTAAATGAAATTACTAGAAGCAAACATGGGGGAAACATTTTATGGAAATGGGCTGTGCAAGGATTTTTTTTTTCTTTTCCTTTTGATGATGTCTTGCTCTGTTGCCAGGCTGGAGTGCAATAGCATAATCTCGGCTCACTGCAACCTCTGCCTCCTGGGTACAATGATTCCCCTGCCTCAGCCTCCCAAGTAGCTAGGACTACAGGCATGTACCACCATGCCCAGCTAATTTTTTTGATTTAGTAAAGACAGAGGTTCACCATGTTGGCCAGGATGGTCTTGATCTCCTGACCTCCTGATCCACCTGCCTTGGCCTCCCTAAGTGCTGAAATTACAGGCATGAGCCACCATGCCTGGCCTGGTGGCCTTTTTTCAAAATATATTCCAAAGCTATAGTAACCTAATCAGTATGATTCTGGCATAAAACCAGACACATAGACTCATAGAAAAGAATATAGAACTAAGATATAAACCCAAATATTTACAGCCAACTGATTTTCCACAAAGGCATTGCCAACATGTAATGGGCAAAGGACTGTTCAACAAACGTTTATCAAGAACATGCACTAGGGAAAGTCTCTTCAATAAATGGTGTTGGGAAACTTGCTGTCTGTATGCAGAAGACTGAATCTAGACTATCTATCTCTCTATGTATATAAAAACTAACTCAAAAGGGATTAACGACTAAAATGTAAGACCCCAAACTCTGAAACCATTAGAAGATAATACAGAAGAAACTTTTCAGGACATTTTCTAAACTTCGGATTTTCCACCCTCCAAATCTCATGTTGAAATTTGATCCCCAATGTTGGAAGTGGCCCCTAGCAGGAGGCATTTAGGTCAGGAAAGAGGATTCCTCATGAATGACTTGTCATCCTTGAAATGAGTGAGTTCTTGCTGTAATAATTGCTACTCGAGCTGGTTTTAGAAAGAGCTTGGAACTTCTACGTCTCTCTCTTGCTTCTTCTCTTGCCATGTGACCTTTAAGCACCAGCTTTCTTTCACCTTCTGCCATGAGTGGACATAGCCTGAATCCCTCACCAGAAGCAGATGCTGGTGCCATGCTTGTACATGTTTGACCCATAGTCAAACAAACTTCTTTTCTTTTTAAATTACCCAACTTCAGGTATTCCTTTATAGCAACACAAAAGGGCTAAGACAATATTGGTTTTGGCAAAGATTTTATGGGTAAGACCTTGAAGTACAGGCAACAAAAATAGAATAGTAAGACTATATTATACTAAGAAAAGCTTCTGCACAGCAAAGAAAACAATCAACAGAGTGAAGAGACAATCTGTAGAATGTAATATTTGCAAACTGCTTATTTGACAAGAGACTTATATACAGAATATACAAAGAAACAACTCAATAGAAAAAAAACAATAAACCAATTAAAGAATGAGCAAAGGATCTGAATTTTTCAAAAAAAGATATGCAAATGACCAAGAAGTATATAAAAATGTGCTCAGCATCACTAATAATTGGGAAAATACAAAACAAAACCACAGTGAAATATCATCTCACCCTAATTAGAATGGTTATTACTAAAAAGATAAAAATAAATGCTGGTGAGAATATAAAGGGAACTCTTATACACTGTTGGTGGGAATGTAAAATAGTTCAGCCCTTATACAAAACAGTATGAAGTTTTCTCAAAAAACTAAAAATAGAACATACAATTGCACAATCGCACTATTGGGTATATATCCAAAGGAAAGGACATCAGTATGCTGAAGAGATATCTGTACCCCTATGTCTAGTACAGCACTATTCACAATAGCCAAGATATGAAATCAACTTAAATGTCCATCAACAGATGAACAGGTAACGAAAATGTAGTGTGTGTGTGTGTGTGTGTGTGTGTGTGTGTGTGTGTATGCACCCACACAATGGAATCCTATTCAGCCATTAAAAAGAAAATTCTGTCATTTTTGGCAACATGGATGAGCCTGGAGGACATTATGTGAAGTGAAATTAGGCACAGGTGGATGAATATTGCATGTTTTCAGTCACATGTGGCAGTTAAGAAAAGTTGAGCTCGTGGAAGTAGAAAGTAGAATTGTCATTATTAGTAGCTGGGAAGTATAGGAGGAAGAGTAAGTTAGGGAGAGGTTAGTTAACAGATACAAAATTATAGCTAAGTAGAAGGACTAAGTTCCAGTGCTCTGTAGCACTGTAGGGTGAATATAGCTTTTTAAAAACCTTTTATTTTAGGTTCAGTGGTACGTGAAAAGGTTATATCGGTAAATGTGTGTCATGGGTGTGTGTTACACAGATTATTTCATTGCCCAGGTGTTACCCAGTACCCAGTAGTTTTTTTTTTTTTTTTCTGCTCTGCTCCCTTCTCCCATCCTGCAGGTTTAAGTAGACTTTAGCATCTGTTTTTCTCTTCTTTGTGGAGTTCATGGGTTCTCATAATATAGCTCCCACTTATACGTGAGAACATGTGGTAACTGGTTTTCTGTTGTTGTGTTAGTTTACTAAGGATAATGGCCTCCAGCTCTATCCATGTTTCTGAAAAAGACATGATCTCATTATTAGAGGTTCATAGTATTCCATGGTATATATGTGCCACGCTTTATTTATCCTATCTGTCTTTCATGGGCATTTAGGTTGATTTCATGTCTTTGCTATTGAGAATGATGTTGCAATGAACATTCATGAGCCTGTATCTTTATGGCAGAATGATTTATATTCCTCTGAGTATATTCCCAGTAATGGGATTGCTGGGTCAAACAGTAATTCTGTTTTTAGTTCATTGAGAAATTTCCATAATGCTTTCCACAATGATTGAACTAATTTACACTCCTACAAACAGTGGATAAGTGTTCCTTTTTCTCCATAGATAATAACGATTATTGTTGACTTTTTAATAACAATTTTGACTAGTATGAGATGGTATCTAATTGTGGTTTGATTCGCATTTCTCCAGTGATCAGTGTATTGAGCTTTTTTTCATATGCTTCTTGGCCACACGTATGTCTTCTTTTGAAAAGTGTTGTTCACGTCCTATCCCCATTTTTTAATGGGTTGTTTTTCTCTTGTAAATTTAAGTTCCTTATAGATGCTGGATATTAGACCGTTGTCAGATTCATAGTTAACAGATATTTTCTGGATGAATATAGTGAGCAAATTATTGCATATATTCATGAAGGTAGAAATGAGGATTTTGAAAGTTCCCAACACAAATTAAGATGAATTATACCTTGATGCTAATTACCTTGATTTAATAATTACAAATTGTATACAGGTATCAAAATACCACTCTGTAGCTCATAAATCTGTATAACTATTATGTGTCAACTAAAAATTAAAAAGTAGCGTGTAATAAATTTCCAATTAATATATTGATTATGTATTTTTTTAGTCAACTATAACTTTATTATAAAAATGGGGGGTGCTTTTCTTTCCCTGTCCCAAAAGGGTATTTAGAATTTTGTATTCTACAACTTTTGGCTCCCCTCATACCCAGAAAAGGGTAATCAGTTTTTATTTTTAAAACTGTTGACTGGAAAAAATGATTAAGCTGGAATGCCTGTGAAAAGTAGGTGTTGATGTCATAGAGCTTCAGGTAAAAAGGGGAGAAGGCTTGAGCCAGAGAAAAGAGCTGACTCCCTTGAAATCAGGAAGTAAAATATAAGAGGAATCAGGCCACCTCTGTGCCTCTGACTCCTCTCAGTGAAAGAGATCTCTCTGACGGTTGTCTTTGTAACTGATATCGTTCAATGGGCTACAATGGAGAAGTACAGAATTTCAGAAAGATAGTGTAGAAAAAGGAACATAACAAATTATACTTGAAAGTTGAATAAAGTCACTCAGGTGATTTGAAGACAGAGTAATAATGTACAGCCCCTAGCTAGTCATCGGCATAAGCAGCCAAATTATGGATCGCCCCTGCTCCTACCCAAACAGGACGGAATGAATTGGAGGAAGATATCAGAGAAAGAGGCTATGGCAGAGTGCCCTGTACTCAACTATTTTATATGGCAATCATTTGTACATTGCCCAGCCTTCTTTCAAGTACCCCACTCATGAGGTTGGCTGTCTAGCAAGAAAATCCAGTAGGAAGAAGTTGCTGAGTAGAAATCACTAGGAGTGGGAGCTGAAGAGAGCTGGAAGAGGTCAATGGGAAACTGGCTTTCTCACATCAGGGTATGGCAATAATGCCTGCACCTCTCCACTTAAGAAGACCCTCCAAAGAATGCACATAAGTTTCCCCCAACCCAAACAGAAGAACCAGCATTTGAGTGCCAGACAAACCAAGAGCTTAGAGGGTCAGTCAGCATTGGCCAGAGAAGCAGCAACAATGAACAGAGGAAGGACTGCAAGAACCACCAGCACAGCTGAGGGGAAGAGAGATGCTGCCTACCCCTTCCCTGTCCTGGGGTAGTCGAGAAGTTAGAACTTTGAAGAGAATGTCTTTTAAACTTAATGAACTTTTAATAAACAAAAATGACTCAAGTGCTAAGGAATCTGCCAAAAATGTCATAGAGGACCCTGCTTCTAAGCAAGGAAAGGAGAACCAATATTGACCACCAGGAGTGAATGGAGAAGAAAACAAAACAAAACAATATTTCAAGGTTATATGCCACCAAATGGAGACACTACAAGAGTCTAGTTATAATAATTTGAAGTTTTCCTCAAGGCAATGAGAAGACATTAAATTTTTTTTTTTTTTTTGAGAAAGAGGGTTCTCTGATTATATTCACATCTTAGGGAGATTGCTTGGTACAATATGGAGAATGAGTTGTAGGTGAGTGTGTCTCTGTGTGTATACTTGGCAGGTAGGGAAAGAGTTTGGAAATTAAGACAGAAGAAAGCAGACCAGTTAGAAGGTGTAGTGTCTATGTAAATGGAGACAAGTAAATAAATTTTTACATAAAAGTAGGAAAAATCCTTTGGAGTTAGGTAGATATTAGAGCAAAGGGAAGGGAGAATGGTCACAATAACACCCATACGTCCAGCTTGAGCAACTGAGAACTATCAACCTAGATGAGGATCATGGAAGAATAGCATGTTTGAGCACAATATATGATTTGAATTGTAAACAGGCTGATTTGAGGTGTTTGTGGGAGAGTCAACTGGAGATGTTTAGTAAGCATCTGAACTTCAGGAGGGAAGAGCAGAATTTGGGTTGAAGAGAGAGACTTTAGAGACCTTAGCTAACACAAAATAGTAAAAAAAAGATTAAAAAAAGAAAGGAATGGATAAGAATTATCAAGAAGAGTGAGAAAATGAGAGGTACTTGGACAGAACCTAATAAATATCAGCATTGAAAGGGTGAATAGTAAAAGTGAAGCCCAAAATGGAACTCTAACAGGAGTTGAAAGCAAGCTAAGAACATTAGGGAATGTATTGTTATCAAAAGAAGAGATGGTTTTGAGATGGAATAGTCCCCTTGACCCCTCGCAAAGAGTTGGCTTGTTTACTCAGCCCACAGCTTTTAACCCCTCACAGGATGGGGAGCACACAGGTGAGCAGGCGCAGTGGCTGGGATAGGTGTTTCTGGGCACCGGCAGGAGTAGAACTCTGTGTGGCTCCACGGCAACATCTAGGAGGGTACCCATGACCCCTGGAGCCCCAGAAGACATGTGTTACAGTGTGCTTTTTAGCTTTGCAATCCACAGATGGCTTCAGTGTTCAACAGCTCAGTGGAGGGTCAGAATAACAACAGCTGAACTCTTCTCCAAAGTCCTGCCATTAAGCCATCCCTCTGAAGTCAAGCTGCTATTCTCTGACACCTTGATGCTGCCTCTCTCTTTCTCTGCTGCTCCACTCTGCCACTCAGCCACTTTGCTGTCCTTCTGCCAGTGGAGCCTCAGGTTTTTTTGGTGTACAAGATGGCCAGTAGGGCAGGCCAAAAAGCAACATTTGAGCAGGAAAAGAGGAATGTATGTTCTCACTTTGGGCCATAGATCCAGGCTTGAGGGTGGGGCTTCACCAGACACCCCACCCTTTTCTGCCTGTTATTTCCCTGCCTCCTGTCCATATCAGTTTCAGGATGGGAGAAGGGGTGGTTAGAGCTTAAAGTTAAGGAAATATTTGAATGGAAAAGTGACTTTGAATATCATTGGTGAACATGAAAAGCAGTTTCAATGAAGTTGAGGAGCTGAGGCCAGATTATGGAGGGCTTAAGTATGAATGAAAGGTGAAGAAGTGATAATAGATACAGAAAAACACATTATAGCAGCTGGAAGTTTATTATTTTGGAGACAATTTATTATTCTTAGGATAGTAAGGATATTTAAGTATAATTAAATGCTGACGGGCCATAGGTTGAAAGAGGCAAGGTACTGGTAAAGCCGGAAAGCAAGTTACCTATGGAAATGAAAGGATGTGCAAGAGTACAGACAAAGTTTATCCTTAGGCAGGAAGACAATGTGTCTTATTTAACAGACAAAAACAATAATAAAGATTACTGCGTGGACTCCATGACTATGTGAGTCTCTGGGACAGTATATCAGGAGTTACCATTAGCTGGCTTTAATTTTTCTTTAAAGTCAGAGACAAAGGAAATTCTTGTTTCCAAACCATTTTGTGCTTTGTTATCCCTTTATCATTACTTCCATCTCTTTCCTCTTCCCAGTATTTACATGGAACTTTTTAAAGTGTTGCATGGATTTCAAAAATATTATCTTTTTTTTTTTTCTAGGGTGACCATATAATTTATCTTCCAAACTAAGACAGTTTAGAGAGTGAAGTAAACATTAACACTTAAGTCAGGCAACAGACCTTGAACTGGTTCTGTTCTGATCATATGGGGATATAGGGCCAATCCTATTATAGTAACCCCTTTTCAAAGAACTTTCCCTAGATCTAACTACACGATAGCTGTTCTAGAAGATACAACTTCTTTTGAAGATATCTTCTATGAGGGCTGCTTATTCTCTTGCATTTTACGTAAAAGAAGGTTAGAACTTGTAGCAGCATCCTTCTATTTCTCAATGATACTTTCATGGCTTAATTCCATTACTGCTTGAGGTTTATACACTTGGCTTCTCATCATTTTATCTGCCAGTAACCACCTGCATGGTTACACATTAGAACTTGATCTTGTCTAAAACTGTTCTACTTAGAGATTTTAAGTTCTGAATCTTTTTCTAAGATATCAATCATTTTCAGGTTCCTCTCATAACCTCACAACTACTACATCTACTCTGTATCACCATGACTTAAAGTCTTTTAACAGAGGAGACCTTCTTTTCACCAGATTGATGGTTAAATGCTCATGGAACAGTTTATGAAAACAAGCCAAAGTTTACGTCACCAAAACCTCAATAAATTTACCAAATTAGAAATTATCTGACCAAAATGCAATGTCATCAGAAAATAATTTCAAAGAAAAAAAACAAAAACCAAAAAAAAACCTCATTACTTCAAATTTGAAGAAAATCTCCTAAATTCTGATATCTGCAAAGATAAAAAACAAAATTTCAGAATGTCTAAAAGATACTAATACTGAATTTACTATAAACAAAAAATATTAAAAAATCTAAATATGACTAAATCTATGACCGAAGAAATTCATAGCTTGAATTTGAATGTTTATATAATTTTTAGTAATGTATTTAACTCAAGACAGAAATGAACAGCAAAATGATCTAAGCTGTAAAAAAGGAAATAATGATAAAAAATTCAAAATTGTTACAAAAAGATTGGAATCACTAATACATATTTGAAGTGTCTTAAAGATACAGAAAATAGATAAGATACTAATCTAATTAAGGAAAAAAAAGACACAAAGACAAAAAAATGGATGGTAAAAAATAAAGTTAGTTTAATCAGGAATTAGTAAGAGTAACTTACAGAATATTCAAAAAGATCTGAATAAGTCAATGAGATGATTGGACTCCTAAAGATATATAAATGATCTATTACTTGTTAGGTCATTATGATACTTTTTTATTTCCTGTAAGACCATTGATCTGTTTTGGTTTTCTAAGAGTTAATTCCTCATAAAAGACCGACATAACCATTAAAATCAACTTTTTTTATTTCTTGTAAGGCCACAGATATGTTTTGGTTTTCTAAGAGTTAATTCCTTATAAAAGACCAATAACGCCATTAAAATATTTCAACAGAGGAGTGAAAAGATAAGAATTGAACTGTAAGAGATCACTCCTGGTGAGGTGAGGTGGCTCACGCCTGTTATCTCAGCACTTTGGGAGGCTGAGGCAGGTGGATCACCTTAAGTCAGCAGTTTGAGACCAGCCTGGCCAACATAGTGAAACCACATTTGTACAAAAAATACAAAAATTAGCTGAGCTGGTGTTGGGCACCTGTAATCCCTGCCATTCAGAAGGTTGAGGCAGGAGAATCTCTTGAATCCGCTGGGAGGCAGAGGTTGCAGTGAGCCAAGATTGCGCCATTGTACTTCATCTGGGCAACGAGAGTGAAACTGAAGCTCAAAAAAAAAAAAAAAATCACTCCTATCCTCCACCCATGCCATGCCTCATTCTGCAGCTAGACAGAATGTCGGGAGACCAGTTAAAGAGCTCTTACAAGACGCCAAAGAAGGATGTTGGTGGCTTTGACTGGTGGTTGTAACTGAGAGATGTGCACAGATTGAAAATGTAGTGAGCAGAATCAATGTGATTGATGATTCAGTAGATAGAGGAAATGGATGGGAATAGCACACAGCAAAATGTTCATATTTATTTACTCACTTGTCTCTCACCTTCAATTGTTTTTGTAGCCCCAGGACCTAGCATAGTATATGGCCCAAGTTATAGGTATTCTGTGAACTGTCCATCAGTTTACTCAACACATATTTATTTCCAAATGACACTGAGGAAATATTGATTTACCTTCTGAGTGTTGCTATTTAGACAGAAAGATTACAAAAATTGTCTACATGAAAAAATTGATAAAGAAATAAAGAGATTTAAATAAACTCACCATGACTCTTGATTTGCAATCAAAAAGACTATGGTAGATGCATTAGTAAAGCTCTAAGAACTCACATTATGTGAATGACATTGGGGTGGCCATTTTCCTCAGAAAAAGTCTATTAACTCAGATGTGTGATTTCGTTCACAAAAACTGTAGAAAATATCTTTTAACTTTGTTCATGCTTGATAAAAGCATAAGCCCATATAAATGAATTTGAAATTAATTCTGGGATTTTTTAAACATAAAAATCACATTTATTTTCTATTTTAGATTTTTTTAAATGAACTTTAAATTTTCTTTTATTATACTTTAAGTTCTGGAGTACATGTGCAGAACATGCAGGTTTGTTACCTAGGTATACACATGCCATGGTTGTTTGCTGCAACCATCAAACTGGTATCTACATCAGGTATTTCTCCTAATGCTCTCCCTCCCCTACCCCTACACCTCTCAAAAAGCCCTGGTGTGTGATATTCTCCTTCCTGTGTCCATATGTTCTCATTGTTCAACTATCATTTATGAGTGAGAACATGCAGTATTTGGTTTTCTGTTCCTCTGTTAGTTTGCTGAGAATGCTAGTTTCCAGCTTTATCCATATCCCTGCAAAGGACATGAACTCATCCTTTTTTATGGCTGCGAGGTATTCCATGGTGTATATGTGCCACATTTTCTTTATCCAGTGTATCATTGATGGGCATTTGGGTTGGTTCCAAGTCTTTGCTATTGTGAACAGTCCTGCAATAAACATACATGTACATGGGTCTTTATAGTAGAATAATTTATAATCCTTTGGGTATACACCCAGTAATGAATTGCTGGGCCAAATGAAATTTCTATTTCTAGATCCTTGAAGAATTGCCACACTGTCTTCCACAATAGCTAAACTAATTTATACTTGCACAAACGATGTAAACCACTCCTATTTCTCCATATCCTCTTCAGCATCTGTTGTTTCCTGACTTTTCAATGATCGCCATTTTAGCTGTGTAAGGTGGTATCTCATTGTGGTCTTGATTTGCATTTCTCTAATGACCAGTGATGATGAGCTTTCTTTCATATGTTTGTTGGCTGCATAAATATCTTCTTTTGAGAAGTGTCTGTTCATATCCTTCGCTCACTTTTTGATGGGGTTGTTTTTTTCTTGTATATTTGTTTAAGTTCTTTGTAGATTCTGGATATTAGCCCTTTGTCAAATGGATAGATTGCAAAAATGTTCTCCCACTCTGTAGGTTGCCTGTTCACTCTGATGATAGTTTCTTTTGCTATGCAGAAGGTCTTTAGTTCAGTTAGATCCCATTTGTAAATTTTGGCTATCGTTGCCAACGCTTTTGGTGTTTTAATCGTGAAGCCTTTGCCTATGATTATATCCTGAATGATATTGCGTATGTTTTCTTCTAGGTTTTTATGGTTTTAGGTTTTACATTTAAGTATTTAATCCTTCTTAATTTTTGTATAAGGGATAAGGAAGGTGTCCAGTTTCAATATTCCGCATATGGCTAGCCAGTTTTCTCAAAACCATTTATTAAATAGGGAATCCCTTCCCCATTGCTTGTTTTTATCAGGTTTCTCAAAAGATCAGATGATTGTAGATGTGTGGTGTTATTTTTGAGGCCTCGTTTCTGTTTCATTGGTCTATATATCTGTTTTGGTACAAGTACCATGCTGTTTTTGTTACTGTGGACTTGTAGTATCGTTTGAAGTCAGCATGATGCCTCCAGCTTTGTTCTTTTTGCTTAGGATTGTCTTGGCTATATGGGCTATTTTTTGGTTCTACATGAAATTTAAAGTTTTCTCTAATTCTGTGAAGAAAGTCAATTGTAGCTTGATGGGGATAGCACTGAATCTATAAATTACTCTGAGCAGTATGCCCATTTTCACAGTATTGATTCTTCCTCTCCATGAGCATTGAATGGTTTTCCATCTGTTTGGGTCCTCTCTTATTTCCTTGAGGGGTGGTTTGTAGTACTCATTGAAGAGGTCCTTCACATCCCTTGTAAGTTGTATTCCTGGGTATTTAATTCTCTTTGTAGTAATTGTGAATGAGAGTTCACTCATAATTTGGCTCTCTGTTTGTCTATTACTGGTGTACAGAATGCTTGTGATTTCTGCACATTGGTTTTTGTACCCTGAGACTTTATTGAAGTTGCTTATCAGCTTAAGGATATTTTGGGCTGAGAAGATGGGGTTTTCTAAATATACAATTGTGTCATCTGCAAATAGAGACAATTTGACTTTCTCTCTTCCTATTTGAATACACTTTATTTCTTTCTCTTGCCTGATTGCTCTGGCCAGAACTTCCAATACTCTGTTGAATAGGAGTGGTGAGAGAGGGCATGTTTGTCTTGTGCCAGTTTTCAAAGGGAATTCTTCCAGCTTTTGCCCAATCAATATGATATTGGCTATGGGTTTGTCATAAATAGCTCTTATTATTTTGAGAAACATTCCATCAATATCTAGTTTCTTGAGAGTTTTTAGCATGAAGGGCTGTTCAATTTTATCAAAGGCCTTTTCTGTATCTATTGAGATAATCATGTAGCTTTTGTCATTGGTTCTGTTTATATGATGGATTACACTTATTGATTTGCATGTGTTGGACCAGCCTTGCATCCCACGGGTGAAGCTGACTTGATTGTGATAGAAAAGCTTTTTGATGTGCTGCTGGATTTGGTTTGCCAGTATTCTATTGAGAATTTTTACATCGATGTTCATTGGGGATATTCGCCTGAAATTTTCTTATTTTGTTGTGTCTCTGTGAGGTTTTGCTGTCAGTATGAGACTGGCAAATCGGATAAAGAGTCAAGACCCATGGATGTGCTGTGTTCAAGAAACCCATCTCACGTGCAAAGACGCACATAGGCTCAAAATAAAGGGATGGAGGAATATTTACCAAGCAAACAGAAAGCAAAAAATAAAAAAAAATAAGTAGAGGTTTCAATCCTAGTCTTTGATGAAACAGACTTTAAATCAACAAACATCCAAAGAGATAAAGAAGGGCATTACATGATGATAAAGGGATCAGTGCAACAAGAAGAGGTAACCATCCTAAATATATATGCACCCAATTAAGGAGCAACCACATTCATAAAGCAAGTTCTTAGAGACCTACAAAGAGACGTAGACTCCCACACAATAATAGTGGGAGACCTTAACATTCCACTATAAATATTAGACAGTTCAATGAGACAGAAAATTAACAAGGATATTCAGGACTTTAACTCAGCTCTGAACCAAGTGGATCTAATAGACAACTACAGAACTCACCACCCCAAATCAACAGAATATACATTCTTCTCAGCACTTCATGACACTTATTCCTAAATTGACCACATAATTGGAAGTAAAATGCTCCTCAGAAAATGCAAAAGAATGGGAATCACAACAAACAGTCTTTTGGATCACAGTGCAATCAAATTAGAACTCAGGATTAAGAAACTCACTCAAAAGTGCACAACTACATGAAAACTGAACAACCTGCTCCTGAATGACTACTGGGTTAATAATGAAATTAAGGTAGAAATAAATAAGTTCTTTGAAACCAATGAGAACCAAGACACAATGTACCAGCATCTCTGAGACACAGCTAAAGCAGTGTTTAGAGGGAATCTTATAGCACTAAATGACCACAGGAGAAAGCATGAAATTTCTAAAATTGTCACCCTAACATCACAATTAAAAGAAATAGAAAAGCAAGAGCAAACACATTCAAAAGCTGGCAGAAGATAAGAAATAACTAAGATCAGAGCAGAACTGAAGGAGACAGAGACACGAAAAACCCTTCTAAAAAATCAATCAATGCATCCAGTAGTTAGTTTGTTGAGAAGATCAACAAAATAGATAGACCACTAGCCAGACTAATGAAGAAGAAAAGAGAGAAGAATCAAATAGACAAAAAAAAAAAATGATAAAGGGGATATCGCCACTGATCCCACAGAAATACAAACTACTATCTAAGAATACTAGAAACACTTCTATGCAAAAAAACTAGAAAATCTAGAAGAAATGGATACATTCCTGGACACATACACCTTCCTAAGACTAAACCAGGAAAAAGTCAAATCCCTGAATAGACCAACAACAAGTCCTGAAATTGAGGCAATATTTAATAGCCTGCCAATGAAAAAAAGCCCAGGATCAGATGGATTCACAGCCGAATTCTACCAGAGGTACAAAGAGGAGCTGGTACCATTCCTTCTGAAACCATTCCAAACAAAAGAAAAAGAGAGACTCCTCCCTAACTCATTTTATGAATTCTGGGTTTTTTTTAAAGCATATCAGAAAGTACATAATGACAAAGCATATTAAAAATCTTGTAGACTATTATTCTATAAGCATACTATAAATCTCAAATTGTAGTCAAACTTCCTAAATATTCAAAAAAATTTCTAATTTTCATAATTGAAAATCTCTCTGACCCAGACAGAGTTCCTTGACCCTTCCATTACATGACTATGACAGCACTTGCATATTTCATAAAAATGATTGGATTTTTTGGTCAGCCTCCCCTCATTTGAGTTTGAACTGCCTAAGGATAGCAACCATGCCTTGTTTCTTTTTATGTCTTCATGGGCTCTATTTGGCACACAGCAATGTATAATAAATATTGAATAAATGAAAATCTGTGCTAACTGCTACTGAAAAATAAGAGCCTTTGGAATGCCAAAAAACAGATGAGTTAAAATTAATATCCTATTTTAAAATGATTCTATTCTTTCAACTTAGTTCAACTCATGTTTACTGCTAATTTAAGACTCATCTTTCATGATTTAGTTACCCAATTCAGTTTTTTGTCCAGGGTTTCTTAACCTTGGTACTGTTAACATTTTAGGATGAATAATTCATTATTGTGGGGAGTTTCCCTGTGCATCATGGGATGTTTAGCAGCATCTTTAGACTTTGCGCATTAGACACTAGTAGCACCCTCCTGTTGTGACAATAAAAATATCTACAGACAATGCCAAATGTTCCCTGTGGGGTAAAAACCACTCTAAGTTGAGAACTACTGCTCATGTCTGCCTTGGATTTTATCCACAGAGGGATAAGAAAAACAAAACCAAATCCTTGTCTAAGACAGGCTAATGGGCATGTACAAAGTTATGTGACTCCAAAGTAAGAGAGCCAGAACCCAATCCTATGTTAGGTTACAATGGCAATAAAGGCAATTCTAAGCATTTATGGTGGGAATTACATGTGATAAAATAAGTAAGCATCCTGGATATATTTCCTAGCACATACCAGGTCTTGGAAACACTTGTCGAATCTGAATGCTGGTATATGATAATGACTCTGGAAAAACGTGTAATTTAGCAAAAACTAACTGACAAACATGAGACATTTGGGGTTTGCTGTTAACATGTTAAGCTGCAATGATACAGCTTTATTAACATGTGAATAATGTTTTTTTAACTTTGTTGTTAGAAATAAAGTAAGACTGTCATGATCGTCTTCATCTTCGGAACAATTTCCAAAGAATGGATCATATTATTGATGAATGGAGAAAACTGTTGACAATGCAGAGCAAAAGAAAACTATCAGGGTCCAGTTTTAGTGTTTGAGATCCCCTCACTTCAATTCTTTATCTTGTGTTACCATTTATAAAAAGCAGAATGATAGCCTTGATTATTTTTATTTGAGTTGTTCACTTTGACCAAATTTTTAATCCGACATTGTTCTTCTAAAATTTATTTTGATATAAATAGAGCCTCATTGTCACCAAAGTCAGCATTTGACATGAAACCATTCCTTGAATTTAAATACACTGAATACTCTAGAATGCTTTAGTTATCTTTAGTTTTGACTTTAAATACAAATGGAATTATGCATAGGAATTAAACCCAATTTTACATATATTTCTTGACAAGTCATTGAAGAAGATATTAAATAATTAAACAAAGGAACATTGTCCTCTAAATTTTATCTTTCAAAATCATTTTTTTCTCACATGCAAACATTTACATTCATCAAATCTTAAACAAGAAGCTTTTTAAAAAGTATAGTGTACTACATGGTATTTTCTGGAAACTTGAATGCAAAACAATTTCACAAACTAGATATGCGGCTTAAGGGGCAGAATCTGCCCCTTAAGCCTAAACTGGAATGGGAAAGGTCATGCTGTCCTAGACAACAGGTCTCCATGGCCTTGGGTATGCTTTCATTTTGTTGTGGGAGGAAAAAAGAAAAAAGAACTATTCTCCTCTCTTAGTGGAAAGGCAGCTCATCCCTTGGCAAGCCTGCTACATTCCTCCTGGTTTTGAAACAGTCCACATAGGGTCCTGGAAGCCTTACCAACCTTGGACTTCTCTGTGGGCCTGAGACTCTTCTTGAGATTGTTTTAGAGACAGGAGCCATACATAGGCTAAGAGGTAGGTACCCACTCCTGCACAAGTATCATTTGGGTGTTCAGGCCTTGACAGTTCATACTATATAGTGAAAGTCTGTGTCCTTTCAAAATTCATACGAGGAAATCCTAACTCTGAGGTGGTGGTATTAGGAGGTGGGATTTTGGGGAAATGATTATGTCATGAGGGAAGAACTTTCATGAATGAGATTAGTTCCCTTATAAAAGGGACCTCAAACAGATCCCTCATCCCTTTTGCCATGTGAGGATGCAGGAAGAGGGCATTATCTATGAACCAGACAGTGACCCCTCACCTGACACCAAATATGCCAATGTCTTGAGTTTAGACTTTCTAGCCTCCATTTATTTCTACTGTGAGAAATAAATTTCTGTTGTTTATAAGCTACCCAGTTTATGGTATTTTGTTACAGCAGCCTGAACAACCAAGACACTTCACCACTACCCCACCTGCCCTCCCCTTTCAAGCCCTCAAACCCCATCCCACCCCCAACCTTGATGCCGGTGCTTTAAAAATGGTTCCCTCATGGCTACCTTAGAAAGCTTCCACAAACCCCACTCTTCCAGTCCCACCCCTAGTCTAGATGCTGCACTGATCTGGTTCCTGCTGTCTGCCAGCTCTGTGATCATGACTTCTTGCTTCTCGTGGCCACCTTATCAAGGAGCCTTGTTTCTTTTTTTCTGCAAGCACAGGAAAGCAAGCACAGAGACCACATTGCCTGTGGTTGAAGATTTACTCTTTTGAAAGGTGATAATGTATAATAATTTGGAAAGGAACTATAAAGAAGGACTTGCATGCTTAAGGAATATATCTTCCTTAGCAGGCAGTGAGAATCTAATACCTCATTTGTGCAATCATCAATACTGGAAGTTTTGTCCACAGTGATCTAAACTTAAGGCAGAACGGAGTACCATTCTCACTTTGAGATGCAGTTTCAGAGGAAAACAGCACTATTTCTTGTTAATATGTTCTGCAGGAACCATAAAAATACCTGCATGAGGCACCCTGGAAGCCAGAGAGATACTCTCTTGCCAATAGCTGGATTGAGGCTACATTCTACTGCAGGAATGTTTGCCACATGCTTCATGCTCATCTTTGTTTGCAGATCAAATGAACTGGAAAGAATGATGAAGGGGGAACTAATAATTATAATTAATAATATCTGTAGATGTTTTTTGAATCCTCATAAAATCTTTTAAAATAGGTATAATGATTATCCTTATTTTAACCAAAGCATTGAGTTGTTAAGAAACTTGCCGATTTTCTGACAGCCAAAAAATAATGGAGGCATGATTTAAAAGTAACTCTGTCTGATTCCAATATCAGTGTTCTCCACCATGAGGCTCTTTTGCTCTAGACTACTTAAGTTCATTTAAGTCCTAGTTCTTAGTTATCACTTCAGCTTGCTTCGCCTTGGTTACTTCACTCATTTACAAGATATAATATTTGCTGAGAGAGTAGATCTTTACTGCACACACACACACAGACACACATATTCACACAAAATGGTAACTATGGGTAGTGATAAATGTGTTAATTTGACTGTGATAATCATTTCACTGTATGTATTTATATATTTACATAATATATAAAATATATATTTATATATTTTAAAATAAAATATATTTATATATTTACATAATATATAAATTTGTATCTATATATGTATATAAATATATATAACATATATGAAATATATAAAAATATATTTATACTTTACTTATATACCTGAAATGATTATCAGTCTAATATATTTATATATTTAAATTACAGTCAAATATATTTCTATATATAATTATATATAAGTATAAAGATATCTACTGTGAAATGATTATCACAGCCAAATTAACATATTTATTACCACCCCTAGTTACAATTTTGTGTGCGTATGTGTGTGTGGTGTGTGTGTGTGTGTGCAGTGAAGACGCTTCAGATCTACTCTCTGAGCAAATTTCATACCCTGTAAATGAGTGAAATAATATATATATATATATATAATCATTACATTGTACACCTTACATACATATAATTTGTATGTTAATTATATCTCAATACAGCTGAAAAACATACATTTTAAAATAAATAAAGGTTAGGCAACACCTTCCTCAGAAGACAGTTGTGGAATGAGAGAAATAACGAATGTGGGAGTGAAATATTTAAATTTTGAAGTATCTCATTGTTATGGCAAGACGTGATGCATTGTTGAGCTTATGGTAATACTGTGGAGTGGCTTTCAAGGGATGCTTTTCACAACTGAATTTAAAAGAGTATGTCTCTATCTTTGTGACCTGATCTTTTTAGAAATTCAATTAGGGCAACATATTATTTTGTGACAGAGTTGAGTTTCGAATAAAATAATGTGACATGGGTGTTGTCAGCCTGGTTTTATATAGTCAGTTTGTCACTGTGGTCTTAAAAGAGGAAACAGCGCAGGTTGGAACGACATCTGGCATGCTTATCATGGGAAGTCATATGATAAAAAGGAACTTGGGGCTTCAGTCAAGGTTTGTATTTGTAGGAAGAACCAAACTTATGCTATTTAACAGCCTTTCAGGGAATTGGATACTAATGCTTTATGAATGCTACAATGATTCTGGAAAAAGCTATCAGGCAGTAGAAATATAAAATGACCAGCTCCCAGAAATAAGATGTAGAATAAGAGTGGCTGAAAAGAAATAATGAGGCTTGAGTGGTGGTCCATGTGAAGATCATGTAAGTACCATTTGCATAAGCACAGAAGCATTTTCCTTCCAAAAATTTTGCTGCAGTTATTACCATGTCTAAGATTCTACTATTAGAAAGCCTTTTTTTGGTCTAAGTGTCAATCTCTTCCTGCCTTTCTGTTGTAAAAGAACATCCTTAGCCCCAGGATTCTATTTAGTTTCCCAGATTATTTTCTGGAAAAGAATCTTATAATGGAAATTAAACATAGTAACTTCATTTCGAATTTCAGCCTTGCCGCTTTCTAGCTTTGTGAGTGTGAGCAAGTTGCAAAAGCATTCTGAATCTCAATATTCATCAATAGAACAGTAAAAATAGTTCACTACATTGTATACCATTTCATGTAATTCTCACAACGTACTCTAGGGGCTGCATGTAAATCTGGGTCTGCTGTATAGGAAGCCCTAGACAAATCATCACCCCTTCACATTTGTTCACCATGATTATTCACTTCTGATGTCAGGTGACCAAAGAATATAAAGTAGTGAGATAGAAATGGAAATCACCTTAGGAATAGTCATATTAGTTATATCTAAACTTAACCAACATCCTCTCCCTTGGGTTTTTATTCTAGCTTTGGGAGTATTCTTGACAGCCTTTTCATGCTGGGGGGCTTGCTTTAGGAGCAGGTAGTATTTTCTGACAGATGAATCACCTTTTTGGTCTAAGGCTTTATATTATAAAGATGAATGAGACAGAGTCCCTTCCTTAAAGGGGTTTACAGTCTTCAAAAAGCAACTCTTAAAATCTCATGTATTACACAGACTATACAAGTTTCTTGTTTGTTTTGGGTGGATTTTTTTGGACAAAATAATGAGTAGGTAACATTTGGTAAAATGACATTTTTTTTTTTCCTATTTTTCAAAGACCAGCCCACACGGTGAAGAAGCCTCAACCAATGGCTTGTGCAAATACAAGAGAAGAGATAAAGATCCTCCCCTAGGAAAATGCTGGCATCTACTGCTGATACCACCATTCCCTGTCCACTCCTCCTTAGGCTACAGTGAGGGTCGCTATATCAAAGAAAGTCTACAAATCCTGCTTTCAACCTTACACAGCACAGTGGTAGCCTGACCCTTTCGAGAGCTGAGAGCGACATCATTTAGCTCCCATCAAACCCAGCACTGTATGTTTGCTCTTAAAAAGTCAGTCCTGTGGTAGGTGCTACAGGAACAGTAGTAAACAAGACAGCCTTTCATTTAAGTAGCTCACATTCTGCTGAGAGAGTGGACAAAGAATAAACAGGAATATATTAGAATCTGGAATGATTTCTTTTCAAGTGATTAAAAAATTTAGGCACTGAGAGAGTAACAGAAAGTCATTTTCTAAATGGGACAGTCAAGAAAAATGATATTTCAACCTAAAAGGAGCAAATCATTCAAAGGGCTGGAGAAAGAGCAGTTCAGGTAGAGCTTGGTGGGAAGAGCTTGGTGTATTTAGAGGAAACTCCAAGGGATTGTAAGTAGTCTGAGGCAACAGCAGTAGGGGAAGTAGGCTGAGAGATGGTTGGGAAATGGAAGGCAGGGAAGACAGCAGCATTCCTCACAGTCCTCTTGCCTTCATTCAACAGGATAGATGTGAACATTGTCACAAGAACCTCAGGTCAGGGTATTTGGTTCTTGTCTTGAAGTTGGGTTTCAGAGGAGAAAGGTCTCCAGTATCACTTGCTGCATCTGTTTCCTCCGATGATGCCACAGGGAAGGCATCTTCTCAACTTTTTGAATGAGCCTGCTTTAGGGAGAGAACGTGTCCCTCACTTCATCTCCAAGACTGAGGTTTAAGGACCTGCTCAGTAAAGTCAGGAATAACAAGCTGACCCTCTAACCTTCCTCCAGATTTTTCCCTTCTTGTGTCCATGTGTCCCAAATTCCTCCATTTGCTCTGACTGACTATCCTCAGCTACCCTCCTAAATCTGCTATCGCAGGACAATTTTCAATAACTTACAATCACCCATTCCTACTGACCACATTCCTATCAAATCTTCTTCCCTAAAGAAAAATATTATCTTGGCTATGGTTATTGCTGGGGGTGAGAGGAGAGATGGCTTATTAAAATAAATAGCACTGAGGAGGTATAAATAACTAAGTTTCCTCTTAGTATCTCCCAAAGATATTTACATTCTTGGAGAACAGCTTAATACACACAAGATAACATTTTTCTGATGCTAGAATACTAGAAAAGATAAGCTGACTTTGAAATATCCATGAAATATATAAAATTTTTATGAGGACCTAAGGCAAATCGGCTTCTTTTAATACCAAGTTATGCAATGAATACTCATGTCAATCATGGCACACTTTTTATAGTCTATTAAAAGTGTTATTGATCTAAAATTTAGGATTGTTCTAGAAAAGATTGCTGACAATAACAACGTTTTAAAAACAATAGCAGTAAAAATACTCCATAATAATAAAATTCTATTTTTTAATTTTAGGTTCAGAGGTACATGTGCAGGTTTGTTACATAGGTAAACCTATATTGCTGGGGTTTGTTTTACAGATTATTTTGTCACCCTAGTACCCAATAGTTATTTTTTCCTAATCCTCTCCCTCCTCCCATCCTGCAGCCTCAAGTAGGCCCCAGTGTCTGTTGTACCCCTCTTTGTGTCCCTAAGTTCTCATCATCTAGCTCCCACTTGTATAAGTAAAAACATGTGGTATTGGTTTTCTGTTCCTGTATTAGTTTGCTAAGGATGATGGCCTCCAGCTTCATCTAAGTTTCCACAAAAGACATTACCTCATGCTTTTTTGTGGCTGCATAGTATTCCATGGTGTCTATGTACCAGATTTTCTTTATCCAATTTGTCACTGATGGGTATTTAGGTTGATTTCATGTCTTTAATATTGTGAATAGTGCTGCAGTGAACATCTGCATGCATGTGTATTTATGGCAGAATGATTTATATTGCTTTGGGTATATACCCAGTAATGGGATTGCTAGGTCAAATGGTATTTCTCTGTTTAGCTTTCTGAGGAAACTAATACAGGAACAGAAAACCAAATACCACATGAAGAAACGGATCTGATGTTTTGTTTTCCAAATAGAAAAGAGAATACAAAAATTATAAAGAATATATTTAGCAAAGAATTCATTATGAGGAATTATCTATGTTTAATAAAGAATTCAAATTCTTTATGCTATAGAGCACAGCTATAGAAAGTAAACAGAATGCAAGAAATAGAAAACTGCATATTTAGTAAGGAACTCTTTATAAATAATTTTATTTTTTGGTAAAGAACTCAGATTCTTCATGCTATAGAGCACAGTTAAAATGCATCCAGCAGAATAAGGACAAAGTGTATGCAGTGCCATTCACACAGTGAGACAGTAGCAGGGTTCAGAGGACAACCCTAAACCTAATTTGAAGATTTTTATAGAGTTGGCTGAGTAGCATGACCCAGAGATGAAATTGAGACAGGATTTAGAGCAGATTTGATTTCTGATGACAATGTAAGAGAAGACTGGGAACAATGCTGAAAGGAAGCAGCTCATTCCTCAAACAGCTAGTTTCACATTTTTATTCTAACAGCCCATCAATACCCTTCATTCTGGGCTTTTCTGTTCATGAAATTTTACCTCATTTTGATTTGTAACATAATTGCATTCATTCTTGAAAGATTTATTATCTAGCATAGTTTCTAAGTAACGGTACTTGGATTTAAACATCTTTTCTTGGGCCAAAGAATATTCTTGCTTTATATGTCTTTTAATTATCTGCCCTAATATCTGTCCAAATTTTACATTTTGTCATTTTATTCCAAAGAAAATTATGTTCCATTTTCCCAGGGAAATCTCATCTCTCTGTCTGTGAATGCTCAGGGTCTAAGCATGTCTTCATCATATGGGACATTAATAACTATGAGGTCACTCAATTTTTGAAATTCAGGCTGCTCTTCTAAGGAAAAAGGCCAAAAATCAAGTTGAAAGCAAATCACTCATACATTTTAAAGATGTACCATAGTTTTCTTGCATGAAGTTACTTACTACAATTTCTGCTTTTTTATATAAATGGTGGAATTTCCAATGTCCTATGGAAATTCTATAATGAATAAAGACATGCTCCTATGTTTAAATTACTTAAAATAAAATAAAAAAAAGACAGCTTAAGTTCCCTATCGTATTTTCTGGGGGCTAAGTCTGTTTAGACGTAGTTCTAGGCAGAAGAGTTAGTCTGGAACAACTCTAGTGGGGTCATCACAGCCAGACATGGTTCCTCTCTCTCCATTTAAGACCTTAACAAATGGATATTGTGGTAATAATAATTATTACTATTTACTATGCACTGTGTTAAATGCTTTGTAGTATTCCATTTAATATTTACAACAGATGCTTTGAAGTCTTTTATTTATGCTACCATTGAGGAAAACAAGGCTCACAGAAGTAACCTGCCAGAGGTCACACAGTTTGAAAGTAATAGAATTAAATTAATTCAGTGATCCCTCAAGCTTGTACTTGATCATGTGATCTCTCTGGAGGCTGGTATTCCAGATACTAAAGTCAAAGTCATATTGGTTTCAGGAACTTAGTATTATATGAATTTTACTTTCCCCCTTGCGTCCTTAATGCCTCATTGTAGTCCTGTAACTTCCATATGCAATAGGAATCAATTTTCTATTCCTAGTAAGTTTAAATCAGACCTAAGACAGATTCTTTAGGTCTGTTTTAATTCAGTCCAATTTGTTCAAGCTCGAGATAAAACTGCCTACATTCAACAAGGTTGAGTATTTGCTTCATGAATCCTCTTATTTTTTGATTCACAGTTTGCCCATCAATTAGGATACATTTTCTACAGGAAGCCATATCCAAACTGGCATTAAAGAAATGTATTCTCTCACATAACAAGAAGCCTAGACATCGTGTGGACTCCAAGCTTGGATGTTTGATCGCCAACACTGTCTTCAAGGACACAGGCTCTTCACATTTCTTCCTCTCTAATAAAATGGCAGCAGCAGTTCCAGGAGTTACCTCCAGAAACAACAGGGTCCCAGGAAAGAAGAGAAACCATCCCACTATATAGACCTCTTTATAAACCTTATCGATAATAGAACTTGCAGAAAGTGGGTAGAAATCTTACTATTGGCTGGAATGTAAAGGATGTTGGACAATCCAGAACAATGTGTGCTTCAACTTGTGGACTACTTCTACCTAGAAAATAACTTACACTTAACATAGTGCTCCTGCATATATGACTGCATAACAGTGCTATTGGGTGGATATTACTAGGTTTCTAGTTTTACGGCTGCAGGAACAGAGGCTCAGAGATGGTAAGTGTCTGTCCATGATGAAAATGCTAACACAGTGAACTAGGCCTGAAGTCTGAGCATTTTCCACTAAAAAGATTATATGTGACTGTGTATTTTCATATCCTTTACTGACTATCCAATTTCAGAAGCAATGGTTCTCAACCCTGGTTGTGCATTAAAACCAAAACAATAAACAAACAAATAAGTAAAAAAAAAAAAAACCACTGGGGAGCTTTTTAAAAATCCTGATGCTTATGCTCTGTTTAATATAAACTAAATAAAAATCTTCGGAAATGGAATCTAAATTTTTTTTCAAAGCTCCTCAAGGGGAATCATCAGCCAGGATTTGAATCATAGTTTTAAAAATAAAAGTCAAGCTGTTTTACTTAAAAGATAACCCCTTTCATGATCTGACCTTTCCTTCCTGTCTCACCAATGAGCCTAGTACGTCAACAGGCTGGTCCCCTTGAGGCTCTATATTCCAACAGTACAAGACTGTTCCTGAACTCCTGCATATACTAGGCTGTTTCATGATTCTGAGCCTTTACATGTACCTATCTTTTTTCAAGAAATGCTTGTTCAATCACTGCCTATCCTCCAGCATAGCCACTTAATGAACTCCAATTATGCCTTTCAACTGGAACTTGTAGATAACATCTTCTGGGACATCTTTCTAGGTCGCTCCTCAATAAATAGAGATTATCACTCTCTCTGCTGCTTTCTCATTTTTCATTTACAAGTCCAAGAGCAATACTAAAATCATTGTGTCAAAAAAGTGAAATTGTCATGTCCTAATGGGCCGTAAGTTTTTTAAGGACAGGGACAGCAGTTTATTTATCTTGGTGTTCTTGTGCAACACTTAACAAATGTTTGTTGAATTAATTTCCTTTACTTTTTCTCACTTTCAGGAAAATTTTTCTCTTTCAATTATTATTTTATTTTTACAAAGCTTCTTCTCTTCCCGGCATTCCTCTTAAAAAAAAAACAGAGCAGGTACATATTTTTTATTTTATAATATAACCTGTATATTTTCTTGTCATTTATCACCCAACATTAACAGAAGAATGCTGTGCTAATGTACTCTCTGATAGCTGCACTAAAGCAAATAGGAAAAAGAAGCATTCTTTCACTTGTAAGAAAAATTAGGCTGTTGCCAATATAGCAATTTGATAAAAATCCACTGTGTTCTTTTCTATCACATTTCAAGTTTGGGACAGGCTAGAAAATTTGACAGTCATTTTCTATGTAATCAGAGCAAGAAAACAAGACTGTTGGAATATGGTACTATATCATTCAAAGTGGCAATCCAATTTGTGGCTAGTCTGGAAAGACAAGTGAATATTGCTACAGACAGATTTAGATTCGAAGTCTTATGTACAGAGCTAAGTGAATTTTTCTTATTCTTCTAGCCTAGCTTGGGCAAGGAGACTATACAAAACAAGAAGAGAAGTCAGTATCCAAACCAAAATTAAAAGTACTTGTAAAGACGTGAATCCAAAGGGAAGAAAAATCACTCAGAATGTCAACAAGATTAATGACAGGGAATGCATTTCTATAAAACATGTAATTAATTATTTATAAAGGAAGACAGAATAATTCTGTTTTACATATTCCATGACTTGGATATTGACTTAAGTACTTTTTCTCTTAGAATAACACACGTGGAAACAGAAAAGGAATGCCCCGCGGCAGCGAAGAGGTGCTCTGAGAGCTACTCCAGGAAGGGAGAGTCCTACTGCCCCTGCACAAGTGTGGGGGCCAGCAACCCACATTGAACAATTCTTGATTAGTCGTCTTATTTTAACAGTGTACTCACAGCTGCCTATTGAGATCAGCACGGTCCTTCATTCTAGTCTCAGAGAAGGCAATCTGACCATCTAAAATAGCAATTCTCATCTTGCTGTCTCTTTATTTTGCTTTTTCTTTCTCTTTTTTGAGATGGAGGTTCACTCTTGTTGCCCATGCTGGAGTGCAATGGTGCAATCTCAGCTCACTGCAACCTCTGCCTCCTGGGTTCAAGCGATCTCCTGCCTCAGCCTCCTGAGTAGCTGGGACTACAGGCACACACAACCATGCCTGGTTAATTTTCATATTTTCAGTAGAGACAGGGTTTCACCATATTGGCCAGGCTGTTGTCGAATGCCTGACCTCAAGTGATCCGCCCACCTCGGCCTCCCCAAGTGCTGGGATTACAGTGCTTTCTCTTGATAGTACTTATCACAACCTGAAACTACTTTTTAAAATTGAATTACACATATATTGTCTCCACTCTCCACTAGCATAAGAGAATGTATTTTGCCTAGTTTAGCTCTTTTTTTAATCAACTAGAACACTGCATGACGCATCACACATGCTCAGTAAATACATATACGTTTATATATGTATAAGTGTGTATACACATATATGTGTACACACATATTTTTAAATGCATCAATTACTTTAATGAGATTTTCTCTTCTGTGGCAAATATTTTGGTGTAGTTGCTAGTTAATCTAAAGCATACAAAATGCAGTTATAAATATATATATATATTTGTGTACACATGTGTGTGCACACACACCCCCATAAATATATACACTTATGTAGTCTCCTCACAACTGATGAACAGTAAAATCATCAATGAAAAGAAAGAATGAAATAGGCTGAGAATGTTTCTGTTCCAGTCAGGAGTTGAGAAAAAGTGATCCAGAGGGCCTAAGAAATTTGGAATCTGCTAAGTGATTATAAGAAAGCTTCCCAATGTGATTAGATTTGGAAGGAAGTAGACATTCTTATAAACTTTTATGTTTCTAAAACATGAAAATTATGCTGACAGAGAGGACATGCACCTCGCAGGAGGACCCTGAAAGTGTTGCTGGCAAAAGATGAATCCTTGGGCTATGAGAAAACTTCTTTCATTGTAAAAAATTGTTTGAGTTCAACCAAAACCAGTAAGAGACAGTAAAACAATAAACTACCATCTGGGTTTAAAATTACTCTTAAACTCTCCCTTTGTTGCTCCTAGCTCAGGACCAGAAGTTTCCCTTTCCCTAGCCAGCAGCACAGAGTGTAATTAAACCTATGAACTCATACCACCAAGCTACCAAGACACACAAAGGGGTGAAGGAAGGGCCACAGCCCAGAAATGCAAGGGATATGGGGCCTCTGGGAAAAGCTCGTGCATTAAGAAGGTGTGATTATCTCCATGAGAATATGCTTGGAAGGTCTGCACAGTGATAACAGGTTTTGTTTGGTTCTTGGGGACATTTTAGATAGTTTAAAATTTCTATACTCAGATTTCTGTCCTACACCCTACTTGGTTTGGATTCTACCAGTGTCAAACTGTGGTAAGAATCTTTGAGTCATTTTTAAGGTCTTTGGCAGAAAAGGGGGAGTAAATCATTTCCTGAAGCTCCACCACAGCCCCTACAATCAGTAGTAAGCAAAAGACATCATTAGTGAAGGCACAGCGCTGAAAAGAGATATTCAAGGTTATCACCAGGTAAAGGTAAGGTTAATTTCCCTTACTGCAGCTTTTACCTGGGAAGAGGTAAAAGGCCAACAGCACCAAAAACCAAAAATCTAACGCTTGTGGCACACAACGAAAGGTAAGTGTACTCTGATTCCACAAATTTAATACTGACATGTAATGTAGTGAAAGAAAACATATCACTTGGCCTATCTTAAGCAGTTACCTCAGTAATAAAATGTAAATGAAACAATTTTTGAGTTATACCAAATACTAAAAATAGAATCTGGTAGTATATTAACATATAATGATAAAGTAAGGTTTACTTCAGAAAAGTAAAATTATTGCTTATTAAGACATAGACTTAGAAGAATTTCCATAGCTCTTATTCTCTTACTGTCTTATTATATCAACTTGAGTTTTTCTACAAGTGGGTCCATCTCTTTTTCATTTCCTTCTCTCTCTCCCTACTGATAGTTTTTAGAAGCTGTATTGATAAGAGGTAGTTTGGGTGTAAAGTAGAAAATTACAAGGTAACATCACTGACAGAGTAAAAAATCAGGATATGCTGTATAAATGTTAAATCCCTTCTTAATAAAATAAATTATAAGGAAAAATGTGTCATCAAAATTGACTCAAGAATTACTTAAATATCTAAATGACTAACAATTTTTCCAAATTCTTCTACAGCTATTGAATGATTTTCTCAAAGAAAGGTTCTAGATTTTTAAAATCAAGATGGTATATTGAACACATAATATATCAAAATATCCATGAAGTAAAAAAAATAGAAAGGAATATAAGAATAAAAGTATAACAAATGTGTAAAACAGGAAAGAGTGCCACCAAGTGGAATGATGCATTATGTAAGGTTCTCCTGAGAAACAGGACCAGGAGATTGGTTCTCCTATTCTCACTAATAAAGCTATTGTATATGTAATATGACATATTATGTAATATAATACATATATGTATAGGCTTATGTAATTGTGGAAGCTGGCAAGTCTAAAATCTGCAGAGCAGGCTGGCTGGCTGAACACCTAGGGAAGAGTTGATGCTGCAGTTCAAGTTCAAAGGCTATCTGCTGGCTGACTTTCCTCTTCAGGGATGTTTTCTATTGAGGCCTTCAACTAAATGTATGAGGCCTACCCATATTATGGAGGTTAACCTGCTTTACACAAGCCGACTAATGTAAATGTTAATCTCACCTAAAAAATATCTTCACAGAAACATATTATGTTCGATCAAATGTCAGAGTAGCATGGCCTAGCCCAACTGATATATAAAATTAACTATCACAGATGATACTTGAGGAATTCCTAAAAGTGAAAGCAATCATATTTGCTGAAAAATAAAGAATCATGGTCTAACCCATAGGAGGAAAAGAGTGAGTTTAAGATTTTTCCAGAATCCATTTTCTTTTCCACGAAAGCACCAACAGGTAACGATGAACAGGAGAGACCTGTTGGACAGTCGTTGGGATAATTGACTTAGTCTCTATATTCAGAGCAGGTAAACCAGTTGGCTCCTTGCCCTTCCTGACTTGAGCTGAGAAATGGGCAGCAGCAACCTTAGCTGATAGGTTTCAGCTTTGTATGGACAACAGGATAGAAGGGGCAACATGGAACCAGAGGATAGGTTCTGACTCTTAGAGATAGAGATCACACACTCCTAGAAGCCAGGCTGAGGAACACCACCCTTAGTGGCACATGCCGCACTTTACCATGATCACATAGCCAGCACCTACCAAAGGGAAAACAGAAACTCTTAGATTCAGAGAAAAATTAAAATCACCAATCATTTGGATAAGATATGCAAAGAAGTGTAAAAAGAGCAGTATGACCAAAGCACAGTTGGTCAAGGAATAATGTGACCTGAGAAGAAGTCACTGGTGCATTAGGAGAGGGGATCATGCAGGTCTCTGTGAGCCAAGTTGATGTTTTAGCTTTATCTTAGAGAAACAGGAACCCATTAAAGGAGATTCAGCCTTGATGTAATACGACAAACTAGAACAAAAACAAAACAGATCATGTGGTTGTCAGAAGAAAATAGTTTGGACAGGCTTTCCATTTCCAGTTGTGATAGACTTAGCAACCAAACCAAACTTCCCACTGAAAACAATTAAAAATTCTAGATAAAATACAAAAAACACCCCATCAATCTAATGGAAGAAATGTATGGAATATTGACTTCAAAATCCACATGGAGACAGAAACCCATATGAATGAAAGTAACACAGAAACCACTTCTGTCTTACATTCAGCTAAAGATGTTGAACTCAAGTTTTGTTCTTTATGCTCTTTGGGAATAGGCAAAATGAGACACAGTACAAGGCCAACCAAAGTATGGAAGATAACAACAGACTTTATTTTCATAAAGCTGGTACCCCAAAAGTCACATCCTCAGTACTTGAATGAATTAGAAATAAACTCATGACTTCCTAATCCTGCTCTTGCCATGAAATACTTGCTGTTTCAATAATGTTACTGAGAAAAAGGGGGAAATGTCTCTGAGAAATGTGACATAAGGTGGCCTTCTTATGCATTGATAGCTCAAATTCACATTGACTGGGTTAAGCAAAATAACTTAAGTGGTGATTTTAACTAAAATGGTCCCACACAAGTAGTGATTCTAGCTGCCAGAGAAGTGAAGCAAATCCACATGAAGGGAAATTGCCTTTATCCTAAGCATCAAATAAGTCTCACAAATATACCTACAAGGAAAATGAGCAGCTTACAGTAAAAATATAATAAAAAACAAATCACTAAGCACTGAGTAAAACAAGTTTTCCATTAGTGAAAACCAGTGGAAACAGTGAACACTTGAAACATACCTATAGAGAATACATAATTGTTAGGTTTATTATATTGAAGGAAATAAGAAACAAAAATATCAATTCAGGGTACAGGAAATAAAAATAACCTAGAAAAAACATTAAAGCATCAAATAAAAATTCCCCCCAAAATTATCAACAATATTTAAAATAATCAATGGATGATTTTAACAATAGGTTATACAAAACTAAAGAACTTAATATATCAGGGAAATAAATCTACAATGAAGAAATTGAGATGAAATATACGGAAAATAAGATAGAGAAAATAACATACAGAGAGCACAGAGTAAGAAAATCCAATATATATCAATCCAGATTTCCCAAAAATAAATAGAACAGAGGCAAGTTTGAAGCAATGACTTCTAAGCAATTGTTCAAATCTAATGAAAGACATTAATTTACACATCTAATAAGTTTAATAATTCATAAACTGGATAAAAAGAAATCTATATCTGAGCACTCTTAATGAAAGTATTGAACACCAAGCATAGAGATAATATACAAAAAACATAGTTTTTCAAGGAGAATAGTTAGATCGAGAATTGACTTATCAATAGCAACACAACAGAAGTGGAGATTTAGTGGAATAAAATCTTCAATGTGCTAAAAATATTTTACCAGATGCTTCTAGTAATTGCAAATCAGCTTGCTGTAGGTAATTATTTCTTCCGAAAACAAGTAGAAAAATACAAAGTAAAAGGAAAAAAATATTTGAACATGTCGGAGACCCACCCAGAGAGCAAAAACTTGAGGGGATAACAAAGAGAAGCAAACCTGACATTCATTGTCACTTTTCTCACTGGGGCATTTGCTGTCTTAGAAGCAGGTACTGGAAGACTGAAAAGCTGCCCAAAGCTTTCAGTAGGTTTTTAAGGCTGGTGGAAAAATGAATGTGGGTCTAGAAGGAGTTGGGGGGCCCAATAAACACTCTAGACTGTTATCTGGAAATTCCAAAGGGATACACTCTGGAATAGCAGTGAATTAAAAATAAACACAAACCTTGAAAGCTAGCTTTAAACAATTATAATATCTAATTAAATTGAAATGAGCTGTCCCAATTTTAATTGCCTGACACAAAGTAAACCTTCTCTCAGGGAAGATTTATCTTCAAAAAACAAAAAAAGGGACTAGTCATCAGGGAAGTTAATGCAAACAAAAACCATAATGAGATACCACTGGATACCCAACACGATATATCAAAAATTAAAGAGTCTAATAATTCCATAATTCCAAGTGTTAGCAAGGATGAGAAACGGTTAAATGTTGTTGTTGTAAGCACAATTAGGTAAAAACACTTTGAAAAACTTTGACAAAATAATTTAGAACATGTATATAATCATCCCAGGCAATTCTACTCCTAGGCATATAACCAACAGATATTAACATATGTGCACAGAAAGACAAGTACGTCATACTGTTTTATTGTAATCACTCCAAACAAGAACAATCCAAATGTCCATCATCCACAGAAAGGATAAATAATCTGTAGTATGTTTATACAATGGAGAACTATTAAACAATGCAGATAGCCAAATGAATGCTGCATATAGCATAAATGAATTTCACCACTGTGATACTACAGAAAATAAGAAGTCAAATAACACATACTATATATAAAGTTTGAAAACAGGTAACATGTATCTATGATGTTAGATACCAGGATAGAAGTTACCTCTGGAAAGAAGGGAGGAGGGAAGGTCAGTAGGGACTCAGAGATGTTCTCTGTCTTGATCTAGGTAATGATTACACAGGAGTGATCGGTTTATAATAATTCATTAAATTGAATACTCAAGAATTATTACTTATCTGCATTTATGTCATATTAAAATAATATTTTTAAAAAATGTATTTAAAAGATATACACAGTGAAAATATCTTTCAAAAATGAGGGCAAAACAAAGACATTTCCAAACATAAACAAATAGAGTTTGTTACAGCAAACTCTCCATAAAGGAAGTTCTGAAGCGTGTACCTTACTTAGAAAGTGGTATCAAATGAAACGTCTGAAGTGCAAGAAGAAATAACGAACAAATAGTTAAATATATAAATGAAAGTAAAAAAATTAAATAACAACAACAACAACATCTTGTACAGTTTTAAAGAGATGAAAATAAAACATATTAAACATTAGTACATAATTGGGGAGTGGGCTTACAGAATCAAACTGTTTTGAGTTCTTTTATTGCTTAGGAAGCAAGTAGGACATTGATTAAATTTAGGTTTTGAAAGTTAAGATGCATGTAATAATTTCTAGCCTAGCTCCTTGTAGAGAAAAAAGGTGTAAAACTTTCAAGGTGGTAGAGAATAAAGCGGAACAAAAAACAGTCCAAAAGAAAGCTATTAAGGGGAAGAAAATAAAACACAGAAGAGGTAGAACAACTAAAAAGCAAAAAATAATATAGTACATACAAACCAAAATCTATCAGTATTCACAATAAATGTAAGTAACTTAAATTCCCCAGTTTACAAACAAAACATTACAGATTAAAACTATAAAAACAGACAAAATAATCTGTACAATAAGCCCCTATGACACAAGTTTACCTATATAACAAACCTGCACATGTATACCTGAACTTAAAAGTTAAAAAGGAAAAAATTATATGTAGATACACACACACACACACACACACACACACACACACACACACACACAGGTGTCTATATATATATATAAGCTCTGTACAAAAAACAAAAAATAAGGATAAAGAATGGTTAAATGTAAAAGGATGAGATGGTATTTTAGTCAAATATGAACCAAAAGAAAACTTTAAAAAATTATTTAACTATCAGATTTAAATAAACTTTGAGGCAAAGATATCCATAGAAATGAAGATGATAGCTTTATCAAAATTGAAAGTTCGATTCACTAAGAAGAATTTACTACTTAAAAAATGTAGTTATTTGAAACAGTGGAAGATTTTTAACAGGCATGTTGATTTCTACTTGTTCTGTGAACTATGTAAGTGTTGAGTATATAAATACGTTTGTATAAGTAAATAATCAATTAAACAGATTAAAAAATCAGTGGATGTAACATATAGAACACTGAACACGTTACAACAGGGTAGATTTATTTTGTTTAGCCCACATAGAACATTTATAAAAATGAACTACTGACTGGACTATAAAACAAGACATATTTCAAAGAAAAGGAATCACAGAGATTTTTTTCTACTATCAACAATATTAAAATGGAAATAATGACAAAAGATAGCAAAATAAATTCTGTATGTTGGAAATTAAGAAACACTGAAAAATTTAAAATACATAGAATCAATAATCACTACTTGTCAAAACCTGTGGGATGCAGTTAAAATAATACCTATCATTTTATAGCCTTAAATGATTGCATTAGAAAATAAAAATGGCTACTATTTATTGAGCTAAGCATCTGTCTTTAGAAGTTAGAAAGAATAACAGCAAAATAAGCTCAGAAAATGGATAGGCAGGAAATAGTAATAAAAGTGGATATAGGAAGCCAGTTAAAGACTAGTGAAATGTTCAGTTGGAAGAGGCTTTTTAGTGATATGAGAGATGGAGAAAAGATCAATTCTAGAAATAATATGAGGCAGGGAAGCAAATCTCTGTGAATTAATTCATATAGGAGAGTGAGGAAATGAAAGCTTAAGAATTATTCCCCAACTCTGGAATTAATTCAAATTACTTTTCATTGGAAATTGATGAATAAGTTGGCCAAGTATAGAAAATGGAAGTGAAAGGAGATATCATTTATTGAATGCAAATGCAAGTATCATTTTTTGACCAGCCATTCTACACATCGGTCTTATTAATTCTTACAATAGCCTTTGAGGTACATCTATTAATATACTCATTTGAATTAAGGCTTCAGATGTATTAACTAGCCAAAACCCATACAGCTTATGTAAGAGTAAACAGAGATTTTAATTTAGGTGTTGCATTTAAAGTCCATATCCTTTCTTGATATTGCTTCAGACATGTTACATTTGAGTTGTCAGAAAAAAAACCCTAAGAAAATTGGGCAAAGTACATATGAGCTGACCATCAAAAGAAAAATAGCCAAATATAGGATGAAGATATATTCAAAACTGAGAAATTTCATTTGCATGTTACTGAATTCCATCTATTAAATTTTCTTGTGGTTCACTTTATTTTCCATGATGATATAGGGATACTTCTCTGTCCAATAATAACTATGATGCAGGTAAAAAAAAAAAAAGGCAGGGACTTGAGAAATGTTGTTCTTACAAACTACAAATCATTTCAATGTGTTCTGCTCGTTGGCTTATGAATCACTTACGGAATTGATTGCAACTCTGTGGAAGTGGAAATAAATGAATCAAATTCAAATTCAATGTCCTTAGAAGTCTCCCAAACCAAAATTGGCTGCAGTCTTTTGGTCGATAAATGAGAGTGCTTCATCGGAGGTAACACAAGGTTTAACAGTAAGTAGTCTCTATCCACTTAGTGAAATAATCTTGAAAAATAATCTTCTCAGAAGAGGGAAATAGGAATTGTTTAGGGGAATTTTCTATGGATAATAACTTTACATGAATAATTGGTCTTTCCACAAATTCTTTCATGCCTGTATAGTTATATACAATGAGGAAATAAGTCAATAGAATTACATTATTCTGCTGTGTTAATTTTGGACAGCAAAATTGCTTATTATAGGCTAAAGAATATTTACCCACATATGGCTGCTTCTTTCTGGTGAAACCACAAAGATTATTAAAGTAAAATGAAAGTGCAAGAGGATTTAGAAAGATGATTTTTTAAAAGTTATTTCTAAAACAAGAAGTCAATTTTCAGAATATAGTAGGTAAAGTTAAGGACACAGAAACTTCACTTTCTCCAGGCAACTCGAATACTCAAGGATCAAAAAACAAAGCTATGTTCTAGTACAAGAGAACGTAATTTTATTCCACTAAAAACAGCGGGCATTTGAGCTCAATTATAAAGAGGCAGAAAACATTTTAATCTTGTTTTACAAATGAAAGTGAATGAAGTAAAGTCTTTCATCTATGACAACTATATAGTAAGAAT
This sequence comes from Cacajao melanocephalus, assembly GCA_963573385.1. Taxonomy (NCBI): domain Eukaryota; kingdom Metazoa; phylum Chordata; class Mammalia; order Primates; family Pitheciidae; genus Cacajao; species Cacajao melanocephalus. The sequence continues at coordinate 8,012 of CAUYLG010015185.1, read as the reverse complement.
TATAGAAAAACACTACAAAGGAGAATGAACACCTGTGAAATCAATGAGTATATGAAGCATTAATATTTTCCATATATATTATTCTATTTCTTTTCTTTTTGTTGTTCTTATTTGTCTCTGGGATTTATTTATCCCTTAAGCAAATTTCTATACTGACAAAATGTAATGTTTTAAGTGCTGTCTCACAGATGATATCAGGATTATCAGAAGTGGGAGATTATATTAAGCCAAGAAGGAGAAGGGAGGGAGCAATGGAGCATGAGTTATAAAAGTTCTAGCTTCACAAATGAGACCAACACTATACACTGCTTATTAATAGCCATTTTGCCTCCTCTGTTCTTCCACACTGTTTTAATCAATATCTTATTTATATAAATGTACAACGAAATATACAATGAAATATCAGACGTAATTCATAATAAAGAAAATTTGGGAAAGGACTGTCTTTCCTACCAAAATGAAAGTTGATCCAAGTCAATGAGAGCCCTTCTGATTCTAAAATCTTCCCAGGTTATTTCTTAAATTCATTCTCATAATGTCCAAGTGAGCACAATGACTGACTTTCTGAATGTATACTGTATTCTATGTAGTAGATGTCATCCATTAATACTCGTCATAGTCAGGTTTCTTCTACTATTCTCCATTGTGCTACACCGAGCAAGTCATTAAGAAAGTTTCTGATACTGTACACATTTGTAAACAAGTGCCTAATAATTACATGCATAGTGAATGATGAAAGTATTAGTTCAATAATATCTTTCTGTCTCTCAAACTCAAACACCTTCTTCACTAAAGTCTACTTGGCTGAAAATGTGCCCTTCCTCTCATCATCCCTTCTATTCCTACACACGTGAAACAAACTTTGTTAACCTAAACGCCTTCCTTCTGAAGGCAAACATTAATTATCCAGTTTGCACTAGGCCTGGTTGAGAATATTATTAATCTACGGTGGATACTGAAAACGAAAGTCTTTCTGCTAGCATTGCGTAACATGAGCCCCCCTTTCCAGAGGAAGCAGGCCACAGGTTACACATTCTCCCACCCTGAATTAACGTTAAGCCAAGGAGATAAAGTTGTAAGGCAAATGCCCATTGCCTTTTGTCATGATTCCAACTCTGCTTATCACCCTGCTTGATTCTAGGAAAGAGGGTTGTTGATATATCTTGTTCTGATAGGTAAAATTTTTACTAGCAGCCCTCACAAACACAGTATCTTGGTAGTGGTAAGAGATAGATGTGTATACCACCGTAATAAATATTGTGTTCTAGATTTACATGTTTATAACCCCAGAACTCTGCATTAAAAATGACACTCTTTTCAACCAATCAGTTTTTTAAAGGTATTTAAAAACTTATGTAACCAGTACAATTTTGAGTTCAATTCTCTGAGTTAAACGTCTCCTGAATACTTTGTGCCAGGTCATTCTAGACAGCAGTCTTTACAGGTCACTCATTCTTTCTCATTTTATTGATGGGTCAAAAGGGGGATCAAATCATCTTCCCAAATGCACAGAACAGACAATGCCAGCACCAGACACCATGATCCCATCACCCAATCTAGAGTCAGACAAGCCATTTTTGTCATTCTGATAACAATGCATCAGCGGAGGGGATGGAACCAGAGGCCCTAAAAGCTTTCTTTGCTCAAATTTCCTTGACTGGAAGGAGCATCAGAATTGCTCCTTATTTTCCACAGTGAAAAAAATGCTGCTCTTGAAGAAGTTTTTAAAAGGTTATATTATGGGACACTAACTGGGAAACACACATTACCCCAGTTGTCCTACCTTCCTAACAACAACTTGCATTCAAGAGGGTAGTTTGTTTTTTTATTTCAGTTAAAGGATTTAGTCCAGAAATTGGAAAACACACTATCCTCAACTAAAAGCTCCTTTAATCTTTTGAAGTATAAGATAGAAAAGAGAATCAACAAAAATCTTTCAATAACAAGATGATAGTGCTTGGGGAGGTTATTGAAATGCAGGACACAGTGTTTCCTGGTAGCTTGAGACTTGCTGTAGAGAAAAGGGCCTCAAGAACACACTTAAGTCATTGTTGACCTACTCCTCAAGGTCCTTTAAGAACATGAAGGAAGAACAACAACCACCAAAAAAACTATGTACTAAGGTCCAAAGGACCTGATGCTCCTACCAAATCTGCCATCACTACCATGGTACTTTGAGTAAGTCATTTAACCTCTCGGAGGTTTGATAAATGAGAGGGTTAAACCTAAGTGATCACGTAAGGTTCTCTTCAGTTTAGTCGAAAAGTATATACACTTTAGCTTCAACAAAATGTTTACACACCACGGCATTCCTTGCCCACAACTAATAAATAATACATCCCACTATTCCCTACGGTGAAAAATCTCACACTGTTAGATAAACTGCAGTTCCGAGAACCCATTCCCCTCTCTGAAGTCAGTCAGTCACTTTATAACACATCTAATCATGTCATTCCCCAGATTAAAACACATTATAATTCAAGAGCTAACATTTATGGAGTACTCACCATGTCTCAGATGCTAATCTATGCACTTCATGTGGTTTAAATTGCTCGATTCTTTCTACAACCCTATGAGGGAGGTTTTATTATTATCATCCCCATTTTACAGTTAAGAAAAATGAGGCATGGAGCCCAAAATCCTAAATATTCTATTTTGCCGTCTTCTCATAGGACTGTTGACAATACCTTGCCTTTAGGATAAAGCTCAATTCCTAAGGTGGAGCTGAGTCCATGTTCGACAGCCTCATTTCGATCAGATCCTTTACCAGTCCTCTGAACTCATTGCAGTTCTCTGAAATGCAGCCTTGAAGACATAAGCAGTGTGATGTTTCCTCTGCCTCTACTATTGCTCTCTCAGACCATACAAAAGTCATAATTTAGAATTCACTTCTTCCAAGAAAAGGTTAGTTGGTTGGGTTGCTAGGCACCCTTTTCTCATGCTCCTATGTCTTCCTATATTACTTTTATTGTAGCATGTCTTGCAGGATATTAAAATTAACTGTTTACCTTTATATCTCTCACTACTGTACGCTTCTTGGCTTTTATTCTTTTTCTTTCTTTTAGAAACAAGGCCTTACTCTGTCACTCAGGCTTGGGCGCAGTTATGCAACAGGCTAAAAAATTCTCCCTCATCTCAGCCCCTTAAGTAGCTGGAATTACCATGACAAGCCACTATGCCCAGCTGATTTTTTTAATTTTTATTTTTGTAGAGATGCAGCCTTGCTATGTTACCCAGGCTGGTCTCAAACTCCTGGCCTCAAGCAAAACTCACACTTCAGCCTCTCAAAGTGCTGGAATTACAGGTGTGAGCCATTGCACCTGACCCTGTAAGTTTTTTGAACATGGAAATATGTATGTGTTCTCATGTTTATACTCTTAAATATTTGTTGAATTCATATAAAGAAAGAAGCATATTTGCCTTTTTCCTCTTTACATTTCAAATCTTCAATACCATTATGTGACTTTTGAGAAACGCAGTGGATTCCATAGTTCTCCAAATCCATTTTTTTTTCTTTCCCATTAAAGCTTATCCATTCTATGAACTTTCCCATCAGAGTCTTGATCTATTGCCTGCTTGTCTAATACTGCTCACATTTCTCCACAAGTTTTCCACAGGAGTTATTATAGGCAATCAAAGCATTGAAGTAGATGAGATACTTCTGACCAAAGGGCTTGCCTGCTTTATGAACACATCAGGGGCCTTCCCTGCTGCAGCAGGAAGTTATGATACTCTCGATTTTAGAAATGTGTAGGCTTCGATGTTCTGCAAATTAGGATGATCACTTTTATTCCTGGAAATAACGTAGAAAAAAAATTCTAATTCAGAGAAATGTTATTTTACTAATTAAAAATATTTGCCTGACATTTCCAGATTTTGAAAAAATACTTCTGAGATTAATTGTCTCTCTTTAATTCTCAAATTGATACATAGATATATTTATAAAGATGTAACTTTGACAATTTCATCTAGAGAAAACAACATGAAAAAGATTTGGTATCAGAAAGTTAAATTGTATTTTCCCATGAGATAAACGATAAAAAATGTTAGGAAGAAAATTCTTCACTTCACAGTTGGTCCTATGCCTGTTTAAAAGCAAGGGTTCCTCAACATTTGCACCTCTACTGTTGACTGCCTCATACAGTTTCTTGGACTTAAGGTTTGAGGTTTTTAGATTGCCAACACAGAAACATAACAGAATGTGACTGCAGCAGCCAATAATGTCTGTTGCCAGTTTGAACCACTCTAAAGTCCCCTAAGCATTTTTTTTTTTTTTGAGACTGAGTCTTACTCTGTTGCCCAGGCTGGAGTACAGTGGCACAATCTCAGCTAACCACAACCTCCACCTTCAGGATTGAAGTTATTCTCCTGCCTCAGCCTTCCAAATATCTGGGATCACAGGTGCACGCCACTACATGGGGCTAATTATTCTATTTTTAGTAGAGACAGGGTTTTGCTATGTTTGCCAGGCTGGTCTCGAACTCCTGACCTCAGGTGATCCACCCACCTTGGCCTCCTGAAGTGTTGGGGTTACAACTGTGAGTCACCACTCCTGGCCAGGCTCCTAAATACTGTTTAAAAGAAACTGAAGAACACAGGTTGCCCATAAGAGAACAGAAAATAGCATATTGCTAGTCTGGAGAATTCGCCTGTAAATTACGCAAGAACAGACTGACTGGAAGTTTGTGGTGTGGAGCAATAACATTAGCAAATCCAGCAGAATTTTGTGGCATAAAATCAGCTTCTGAGATATCCAAATTTGGGCTGGCATCTAAGGTTTAGTCCTGCAAGGAATGGTATTTTTGTCAGCATCAGGACTGTAAGAATTATTGCAGAAACTATCACTTAAACAAGCCTCTTTGCGCATTTCACGTTAGCATAGCCATAATCAAACTTTAAATTCTATGAAAATGTCCCCTTTGGAATTTAGATGATTCTGACTTCTGAGACTTTTAAATAACAGAACTCCAAAAGCAAGGAGAGGGAAATCTGCATAACGTACTCTTCCAGTCCATTTCTCATTTGAACAGTCTCAGAGAATTTTTAGTGCACCCAGAAACTTCCTCCCTTCTCTCCCTTTTGCCTGGGTAATGGAAGCAAATTGTCATAATAATATTACTTGGCACAGTACATATCACATGGACATGTATTATCTTGGCCCCATTAACACCCGTGAGGTTAGCCTGGGGGCAGTTGCTAACATCACCATTTAGAAGATAAAGAAACTGGCTACCAAAAAATTAAATGACTTAACCAAATTTGCAAAGCTAATGAATAGAGAAACCAAGCTAAGAATCCCAGCCTTTTGTCTCTAGGCCCAGTGATTGCTGTTTGTCTTGTTCTACTTATAAGGTCCTGATATATATTGGGTAACTGGCAAGATGACCAAATAGGAACAGCTCCCATCTGCAGCTCCCAGCAAGATCAACACAGAAGGTGGGTGATTTCTGCATTTCCAACTGAGGTATCCACCTCATCTCATTGGCACTGATTAGACAGTAGGTGTAGCCCATGGAAGGTGAGCTGAAACAGGGTGGTAGGGTAAGCCATGAGGGACTGTGCCATAGGGAATGGTGCATTCCAGCCCAGATACTATGCTTTTCTCACGGTCTTCACAACCTGCAGACCAAGAGATTCCCTCGGGTGCCTACACCACCAGGGCCCTGGGTTTCAAGCACAAAACTGGGCAGCTGTTTGGGCAGACATCAAGCTAGTTGCAGGAGTTTTTTTTTTCCCCCCTCTTTCTTTTTTTTTTTTATAACCTTCTGGCAGCTGGAACAGCAGTGAGACAGAACTGTTCACTCCCCTGGAAAGGGGCTGAAGCCAGGGAGCCAAGTGCGTTCTAGCTCAGTGGATTTCACCCCCATGGAGCCCAGCAAGCTAAGATCCACTGGCTTGAAATACTTGTTTCCAGCACAGCAGTCTGAAGTCAACCTAAGATGCTTGAGCTTGAGCAGAACAAAGCCTCCAAGCTTGGTGGAGAGAGGGGCATCTGCCATTATTGAGGCTTGAGCAGGCAGTTTTCCCCTCACGGTGTAAACAAAGCCTCAGGGAACTTAGAACTGGCCAGAGCCCACCACATCTCAGCAAAGCCACTGTAGTCAGACTGCCTCTCTAGATTCCTCCTCTCTTGACAGGGCATCTCTGTGGGACAGAGCACCAGGGGGAAGGGGCAGCTGTGGACACAGCTTCAGCAGACTTAAAGGTTCCTGCCTGCCAGCTCTAGAGAGCAGCAGATCTCCCAGCACAGCGCTCGAGCTCTGCTAAGGGATAGACTGCCTCCTCAAGTGGGTACCTGACAGCCATGCTTCCTAACTGGAAGCCACCTCCCAGCAGGAGTCAAAAGACACCTCATACAGAAGAGCTCCAGCTGGCATCTGGTGAGTACCCCTCTGGGACAAAGCTTCCAGAGGAAGAAACAGGCAGCAATCTTTGCTGTTCTGCAACTTCTGCTGGTGAGACCCAGGCAAACAGGGTCTGAAATGGACCTCCAATAAATTCCAGCAGACCTGCAGCAGAGGGGGCTGAATGTTAGAAAGAAAACTAACAAACAGAAAGGAATAGCATCAACATCAACAAAAAGGACATCCAAACTAAAACTCCATCTGAAGGTCACCAAAATCAAAGACCAAAGGTAGATAAATCCATGAAGACGAAGGGGGCAAAAAGCACAAAATTTCAAAATTCAGAAAACCACAACACCTCTTCTCCTCCAAAGGATCACAACTCCTCACCAGTAAGGAAACAAAACTGGACCAGGAATGAGTTTGATGAGCTGACAGAGGTAGGCTTCAGAAGGTGGGTAATAACGAACTCCTCTGAGCTAAAGAAGCATGTTCTAATCCAATGCAATGAAGCTAAGAACCTTGAAAAATGGTTAGAGAAATTGCTAACTAGAATAACCAGTTTAGAGAAGAACATAAATGACCTGATGGAGCTGAAAACCACAGCATAACTTTGTGAAGCATACGCAAGTGTTAATAGCTGAATCAATCAAGCAGAAGAAAGGATATCAGATATTGAAGATCAACTTAATGAAATAAAGTGTGAAGACAAGTTTAGAGAACAAAGAATTAAAAAGAATGAACAGAGCTGCCAAGAAATATGAGACTATGTGGAAAGGCCAAACCTACATTTGATTGGTGTACCTGAAAGTGATGGGGAGAATGGAACCAAGTTGGAAAACACTCTTCAGGATATTATCAAGGAGAACTTCCCTAACCTAGCAAAGCAGGTCAGCATTCAAATCCAGAATATGCAGAGAACACCACAAAGATATTCCTCGAGAAGAGCAACCCCAAGACACACAATCATCAGATTCACCAAGGTTGAAATGAAGAAAAAAATGTTAAGGGCAGCCAGAGAGAAAGGTCAGGTTACCGAAAAAGAGAGGCCCATCAGACTAGCAAATCTCTCAGCAGAACCCCTACAAGCGAGAAGAAAGTGGGGGCCAATATTCAACATTCTTAAAGAATTTTCCACCCAGAATTTCATATCCAGCCAAATTAAGCTTCATAAGCGAAGAAGAAATAAAATCCTTTACAGACAAGCAAATGCTGACAGATTTTGTGACCACTAGACCTGCCTTGCAAGATATACTGAAGGAAGTAGTACATATAGAAAGCAAAAACCGGTTCCAGCTACTGCAAAAACATACTACTTTGTAAAGACCATCAACACCATGAAGAAACTGAATCAACTAATGGGCAAAATAACCAGCTAGCATCATGATGACAAAATCAAATTCATATATAACAATATTAAACTTAAATGTGAATGGGCTAAATACCACAATTAAAAGACACAGACTGACAAACTGGATGAAGAGTCAAGACCCATCAGTGTGTTGTATTCAGGAGACCCATCTCACTTGCAAAGACACACATAGGCTCAAAATAAAGGGATGGAGGAAAATTTTTCCAAGCAAATGGAAAGCAAACAGAAGCAGAGATTGTAATGCTAGTCTCAGATAAAACAGACTTTAAACCAGCAAAGATCAAAAGAGACAAAGA